>BPVZ01000027.1:2393994-2413479 GCA_020521535.1 Rubroshorea leprosula | reverse complement strand
ACAATTTTGAAGCACTCTATTTGGAGAAGTAGAGAAAATATAGGAAGAGATGCTGGAGAAGAGGAGGGAGGAGAGAGAAATAATTGTAGGGCTCTCTAAATGTAACAAAATCCATTAAGATAATTAAACATAGAAAAGGATAATTAAGTTAAGATAATTACGAGGAATGGAGAGTTAAACTACAGTAATTAGCAAAAAGAGTAAAATATATTATTTCACATCACGAGTAATTCTTTAAGGAAGAGGTCGACTTAGGAAGTGACGGGTGCATCTACTTCAATAATAAAATACTTTAAAGCTGTACTGTACTATTTTAAGAGTTCTCCATGCAAAAGGATCATTGGATGGGTTGGGATAAACAATATTAGGGGTCATTTTATTTAATGGTTTTAGTTGTAAAATTTAATATTAATAATTTTAGTCGTAAAATTTAATATTAATAATTTTACTTGTAAAATTTAATATAATTTAAATTGAATAACACTTTTTTAACAGTTTAAATTAAAAAATTTTATATTCTTATTTTTATATGACTTTATGAGCCACTATTTTCGTCATCATTTAACTGATTGAATGACTCCAATAATACCGAAAAATTAAATTTAAGGATCATTTTGGCATTTTCTGAAGTTTAGCCATCATTTTGGTCCAAAACTAAAAGTTTAGGTACCCAATTTTGGTGACTTAACATGAGAAATGACAACTGCAGGAAATAATTTCATTGGCAGTGGCCTGATTCATTCATCTACTTTTTTTGTACATAGTTCATCCATTCTCCATCAATGAATCAATTTTTGGTAGCGTATTCATTTCAATGAAGAAAGGTGTGTACATACAGAGTAATTTACATTGTCAAGAAAATGATTGGGGTCTCATGGTGGGCCAAGTCCTTTCTTCACCAGCATATCATAAACTCTATCAATCTTGCACGGTTCCATCTCAAACAAGCGATGAGCATCCGATTTCTTTGTGACCTTGCCCCTGAAGATCTCCTCTGAGATGACTTGCTGCATCTTTAGATAAAGAGGTGGAGGCAATCTAGTGTCGATGCATAGGCACTTCTCCTGGAAGTCCATCAAAATAACCGGCTTCAACAAATAAAACCAACCAAAATACAAAGGAAAATACGTATATATGCTGTTGGTATTAGTGTGCTTACAGATTCAGACAATAATTCCGTTTCCTTGAATCCCATAATGTCTAGAACACTGAAACTGCTAGATGAACCCTGTCCTGTAGATGCACTTGGACCTCCTTGACTGCTTGGCCCAACTTGAGCACCTTTGTCTTCTCTTTGGGATAACTCTTCAGCTTCCCGTTTCCTCCTCTGTTCAAGATATCGGTATGCCTCGGCTGATGTACGACAACCAGCAGCTCTGGCTTCCTACATTGTTTATAAAAAAAGGAACAAGAAGACAGTAAGGATATTTGAATTATATTTATATAATTAGGAGGGATTCTATCCAAAGAAATAGCAGAAGAATGAAGCGGTGAATCAAACCTTTAGTTCTTGAATTCTTTTCAGAATTCGGCGCTCATTAACAATAGTCTTAAGGAAGTCTTCATGCTCCTCCTTTGAGTGAAATCGCATGAAGACATCAAACCTCCTGCATAGTGCTATCTCTTCAGGAGACAGGTCCTTGAAAAATGGATTTGGGTGCAGCAAATTTCTTTCTAGTATGAAATCCTTTCTTCTTTTCCTTTCATCCAACCTGCCAAAGTATTTTCAATGATGATTTAGTAGAAACTAAAACAGTAAATGTAAGTCCAAAGGATATCAAGACCGAGCCTACCTTTTGTTGTAGATGTGCAGCACTCGTAGCTTAAGTTCACGATCCTCTTCTGTGTCAGAGTCCCTGAATTCCATATCAGCCAGCAATTTCTCAGCATCATTATCGTATTCAATATCAAACTCCTGTCTTTTAGGATTGTAACCACTAATCTCCATTAAAGACTGGTCATCATTTCTTGAAGAGCTTTGTTTCTTCCCCTTCAAATTTCTGCCAGCTTGAGGATCTATAAAGCAGAGATGACCATAGAAATATTGTTAATTTGTAAGAATGGCATATAAACCCAGTGAAAGAGAAATGAAGGATGCATACCTTCCATTTTAATAGCACCAAGGCCATCTTCAGTATGGACAGTGTTGGCTGCATTGCTAGAGCATGCCTTGGACTCTCCCTCTGAAAATTATCAAATGAAGGCAAACATATGAGGATTCACTAATAAGATTATTTTAAAAGATGTTGAAAGAACCAAAGAAATAAATGAGCTCCTCTCGAAAATTCTAATATAACCTTTCTTGTCTTCCCCATTTACTTCAGCCATGGCAATGAGCTCCTCTTTGTTTTTCCCAGCCATATGAGACATGTCCTTCAATGGGAAAGAAGAAATAATTAGTTTATTATTTTCGTGACAAGTCAGGATAAATAGAGTGGAAAAAACTTTCTTCAACTTCAACTTTCTTACCGGGAGAGGGAAGCATGGGGAGTTCAAATATACATTTGTATAGTGCTCAATGCACTCTTCTTTGCTCTTTGTGCCGACATGCTCGGCAACTGCAGCCCAGTTTCCAAATCCATGCATCTCAAGTCCCTAAAAGAATCAAGAAAGTACATATTAAGTACTAGTTTCATGTTATTTTATGTATGAGATACAACACAGAAATTTTCAAAGGATTGACCCTGGCTTATCTATAATTTCTATGACTTCAGAATTGAAAAGATGAAAGTCAAAAGTACCTCTAGAAGCAATGTTTCATCTTCTGCATTCCAGTCAGCGCAGAAAACTGGGAAAGATAAATTATCCTGTGGAGATAAAAGTGCGAAAGGTGACTACCAAGGATATTTCTAAACTATATGTGTCAGAGATAAGTCCTCAAATAATATTCAAAAAGTAAAAATGTGAAATAAGAAGAAAGAAATGAGAAACGATAACAATACAGAATTAAATTAGTAAAAAGAGATGTAAAAGGCATGCAAAAATAAAAATAATGCTAGCAAAAATGTTCCTCATACATAGAATGAAGTTTTCTAATCATTGGTAATGTAAACCATCAAACTCTAATTCAGAAAGTAATCCACCAAGAATTTTTTTTTGAAGGTTTTCTCACCATAACCCTGTAAGAATGGCTGTTTTTGTGAGGTGTCAACTCAGCTCCAACTGAAAAGCACTGTACACATAAATCAAAATCAGCACATTCAGCACATTTAATTCGGACCTGTCCTGTGATGTCCTTGTTGCAATAGTTGCAGTGGTATAAAGCTCTTTTCCCTTTATCAGAACCTTGACCTGGAAGAAAAGGAGAAAAAATGTCATGAGTCAATAGTATGAAATATCCATTTTACGGTACCTGTAGAATCAGACAAGGAATATCCATTTTATAAAGACCACTTGATGCAGACAAGGAATATCCACTTTACAATACAATATAATTCTGAATATTTTGGAATTAATTTGAGATGCAATGGAATCCTGGCAACTCAAATTATTTCCTAAATATTCATAATTATAATAACATCTGGTATTATAGTATATAGATATCACAACTCTTCCTGAACACTTATAATTTAATGTAAACTGAAGGCATGCTCAGGTAGTGTCAATAATTTTGTTAGAATCATAAAATGACCAGTAGTACTGTAGTATCATTTTGATATAGCAGCATATAAACCCATTGTATGTTTCAAACCTTTAACTGGAATTTTCATGTAGATATATGGCAATAGATTGCTAACATGTTATCAGAGTCTTAATTACAATTAAAATATATATTACTGGCCAATGAACATCATCCAACCAACATTGGAAAAAGTTTCAACACTCCCATTATTTGAACTGATATTATCCTTGGCGTCAAAATTTATGGTATTTACCTGAAGATGATTCTAAATTTTCTCCAGTTGTGGCCCTCTTTCTTCTCCTTGATCTGCAAACAGAAGTAGATATTCAGAATACTCAATGAAAGTGTCAATAATCTATCCTATTAGAATGCACAAGTATAAATGAACAGGTGAAAATAATTCAAAAACATCTTTATTATTCTACATTCAAACAGTAAGGCAACCAAGAGCTAGGAAAATCTCCATTTTGCATTATCCCAGTCTCTCATACCATGTTCTAATTATCAAATTCTCTGACATGCCCTTCTCTCTCACATACTTCTACCCTAACTAAATTAAATGAAAAAGACTCCAAATAAGCCCATAAACCATTTCTGCTTAAGCAATTAAGTAAAATGTTTTACAGTGTCAAATAATACCCTCAATGTCTCAAATTGTAGAAATTAGCCCAAAATGGATGGCAAATTCAAGAGCATCACCTAATTGCCTTATGCTGGCATGTAGCTGCCAACATTAGGCTGATTTTTGTAACTTGACAAATTAAGGGACTTATTTTCAACAAAAAGAGCTATAAGCCCTCGAATTTCAGTAATTAAGAAGTTGAGGGTGGTTACTAGGGGGTTTTTCCTAACCAAAATGTAACATTCCAAAACTCCAGAAATGTGTTTTACCACACACACACACAACACACAAAATACTCCAGAAATGCAGGAGTTCACTTTGAGTCGCAATTAAAACAACTGGATTAAATCCTTCATAATTCAACTCAAAAGAAGATAATCATAAGTTGTTAAAAACATCAAAACTAAAAAATTAAACTCAATGGTTCTTGAAATGGAGGGAACCAAACCTTTGGGAAAGGTCTACATCACCAGCTTGGGAACTACTGTGAGAGCGAGCCATATTTGACTTTAGAAGTTGATTGAGCTCACGTTTACCTGTAGAATCAAATATATTTGTTTGTTTGCTTGTATGCTAAATACAAATACAGAGACTCATTTATAGTGCAGATAAACCCTATATTTCTATGGAAAGTATGCAACTTTGGCAATAAAATCTGCAAACTTGGTAAGTAAATCCAAGATAGGATATGCAAATACTGGGTGTTAGCTCAGATACATAAATTTTGAGATTTTTTTAACCTTTATTAGGATTGTAGAATTCTGTGTTATACCAAGCAAAAACTGCAAGCCATGTGAATGCAAAAGTAAAAGAGTCATGGAAAGTGCAAACTGTGGACTCTGCTGGGTGGAGCTTATTCTTTTCTAGGATTTTTCTTCTATGGCAGTGGATTTTATAAAAAGAAAGTGAAGTTGCCATCTCAGGTGGAATATACAAAGCTGAACGAAGCCCGAGAAAATAAAGTGGTAAATGGATTGGGTTAAGGGCCATCTTGGGCTAATTTCAAGCGTGAATATGCTAACCTAATTAAGTTGCTGGCTTTGTCACCAAGAAATTGAATCAGCCCTTAAATACAATCATCACCTAGATGGGTTGGGTCACCAGTAGATTTCCCTGGACCATGATCTGTGGGTTGGATCATGAGTTGTGTAGGGCTGGATTAACAGACTACAGACACTTGGCTAGACATAACCAGGTCCACCAGATTGGGCCAGGCATAATCCTTTGACCCTAGTACCGTCTTTTGCAGGACCAGATCCAAAACAGGCAGTACCATGCCAAATCTAGAGTGGCCCAGCTCATTTGAAAGCTTAGACAATCATATAAAGGAGTTGGAGTGGTTATGTCAATTTTCTTAAAATAATAATTAGTGAACAATCGCTGAACTGCTCACTGCAAAATAAATACTGTCATTGGTTTAACTTTTAAAAAAAGAATCATTATTTGTTTGAAAATCTTAAAATAAAATAACATGCATGCATGTAAAGCCTACCAGTAGATTTCTTCTTCCTTGATAATGCTTGGATTGTTTTTGAAACATCAGTGTCTCCAGTTTGTTCCACGACAGCAGGAACAGGTGATGCTAATGAAGTAGTTAATGTCTGCGACAATTCAGGATTCTTCTCATCATCCATAGAGGAGGGTTGCATGGTATTCAGAGGTAAAGGAACAAGGGTATAAAAGAAGAATTTTGAAAAGTTAGAGATGACAAAGCTTTTATTAGATGAATGGGATGGGCAAACAGATGATTGAGAGGTAAAATTTATAGTCAGTGGGGAGGTAGTGGAGAGATGGGGAATTTGAACAAGAATGGAAGGAAAATGAAAAGGCAAAATAGGAGAAATAAATTTTTTGGCTGTATATACCTAACCATGACTATTTACAAAAAATATATAGATTGGAAAATAACACCGTTAACACAGAATTCTTACTTCCCATTTATGAATTTAATTGCAAATACATGGGTAATGAAATACCAATCTGTGTTAACATTAAGTGTTAACGACGTCCTAGTTATTAAAGTTAAATGAAAATGTAGGGTGCATTGCGCATCCCATCATTAGTTGTTTACCAAAATCGGAGTACAGACCTAGATTTGTTAGCTGAAAAAGCAAAATCCACATCTTCTCTCATTAATTTTGAATGGGTTTGTCTAACTTGTGCCCTTAGAGCACAGGTTACGGGAATTACACTTTTTCACATTTAATCTCTATATAAAATCACAAAAGTTAACCTTATTTTTATCACAAATGTCACATGGAAGCTTTTAATTGGACAATTAATAAAATTAAAGTTAAATTCTAATTTTTCAATACAAATTAATTTTAAAAAGTACAATTACTACACCCATAACCTGCACCCTAAGGGAATAGGATGGAAAAACACTTTTTGAATTTATCTGCAGTTTTGTCAAGGTCAAAGTCCATATACATCCAGACTATTTAGTCTTTCTTTTCATTTCATTCCTCTATTTGATATTTTTAATTATAATTGAGGCTAGTGAAGTTTTAAGAATTCTTTAGATGGAAATTTCACTATTTATTTAATCAAAAAAAGTTGCACTTTTTGTTTTAAAAAAATTTAGAAAAACACAATTCAAAACCATAAGAAAACTAAGCTAAAACCAAACACAATTTCATCCATATGGCTTTCCACATCAAGCCAAAAAGAGAAATAATTATGAAATTTCAATTTGTTTTTGTTACCTCTTCTCTCTCTCTCTCTCTGATATTGGAGAAGGGAGGATTCAAATTGATTTCTTATGGATAAGAGAACATCCACCTTACCAACAAAGCTAGGGTCTGGAGTATCTGGTGCTTTTAACTAGTTCTTTTAGCTCATTTATTCAGATTTGGCCTGTATGTATATAAATTAAAATTCTTTTATTATTAGAATATTTTTCTTTTTAAATAGGTTTTCACAGTCCTTACCTAACCATGACTATTTACAAAAAAATATATAAACTGGAAAAAACGCCGTTATCATGGAATTCTTACTTCCTTTTCATGAATTTAATTACAAATATATAGGTAATGAAATACCAATCTGTATTAACATTAAGTGTTAACAGCGTCCTAATTATTAAATTTAAATGAAAACGTAAGGTGCATTGCGCATCACATCATTAGTTGTTTACCAAAATCAGAGCATAGACCTAGATTTGTTAGCTGAAAAGGCAAAATCTACATATCCCTCTCATTAATTTCAAATGGGTTTGTCTAACTTGTGCCCTTAGGGCACAGGTTAAGGGAATTGCACCTTTTCACATTTAATCTCTATATAAAATCACAAAACTTGACCTTATTTTATTACCAATGTCATATGGAAGCTTTTAATTTGAAAATTGATAAAATTAAAGTTAACTTCTAATTTTTCAATACAAATTAATTACAAAAACTGCAATTACTGCACCCTTAATCTGCACCATAAGAGCACAGGATAGAAGAACCCATTTTGAACTTATCTACAGTTTTCTCATGGTCAAAGTCTATATACATATTGCAGACTATTTAGTCTTTCTTTTCATTTCATTCCTCTATTTAACATTTTCAATTATAATTAAGGCTAGTGAAGTTTTAAGAATTCTTTAAAAGGAAATTACTATTAATTTCATCAAAAAAAATTGCACTGTTTGTTTTTAAAAAATTTAGAAAAACACAATTGAAAACCATAAGACAACTAAGCTAAAGCCAAACACAATTTCATCCGTGCAGTTTTTCACATCAAGCAAAAAGGAGAAGTAATTATGAAATTTCAACTTTTTTGGTTATCTCTTCTCTTCTTTTTTATTTTTATTTTTTATATATTGGAGAAGGGAGGATTCAAATTCATTTCTTATGGATAGGGTACATGCACCTTACCAACAGTGCTAGGGTCTAGAGTGTCTGGTGCTTTTCACTAGTTCTTTTCGCTCATTTATTCAGATTTGGCATGTATGTATGCAAAATAAAAGTCTTTTATTATTAGAATACTTCTCTTTTTAAATTGGTTTTCACTGTCCTTACCTCACCTTGACTATTTACAAAAAACATACAGATTGGAAAATAACTCCGTTATCACAGAATTCTTACTTTTCTTTTACAAATTTAATTACAAATATCCATAGTGTTAATGGCATCCTAATTATTAAATTTAAATGAAAATGTGGGTGCATTGCGCATTCCATCATTAGTTGTTTACCAAAATTAGAGTACAGACCTAGATTTGTTAGCTGAAAAAGCAAAATCTACATCTTCCTCTCATTGATTTCGAATGGGTTTGTCTAACTTGTGCCCTTAATGCACAATTTAAGGGAATTGCACCTTTTTATATTTTTAATCTCTATATAAAATCGAAAAAGTTGAACTTATTTCACATGGAAGCTTTTAATTGGACAATTGATAAAATTAAAGTTAAATTCTAATTTTTGAATACAAATTAATTATAAAAAGTACAATTAATGCAACCTTAACTTGTACCGGATAAAAAAACCCTTTTTGAATTTATCTGCAGTTTTCTCATGGTCAATGTCTATCTACATATTCCAAACTATTTAGTCTTCCCTTTCATTTCATTCCTCTATTTGATATTTTTAATTATAATTAAGGCTAGTGAAGTTTCAACTTTTAAGAATTTTTTAAAAGGATATTACTCTAAATATTTAATCAAAAAAAATTGCACTGTTTGTTTTTAAAAAATTTAGAAAAACACAATTGAAAACCATAAGAAAACTAAGCTAAAACCAAACACAATTTCACGAATTATGAAATTTCAATTTTTTGGGTTATGTCTTCTTTCTTTCCCTTTTTTTTTTTGGATGTTGGAGAAGGGAGGATTCAAATTCATTTCTTATGGATAGGGGAACATGCACCTTACCAACAAAGCTAGGCTCTAGAGTCTATGGTGGTTTTGCTAACTAGTTCTTTTAGTTCAATTATTCAGATTTGGCCTGTATGTATATAAAATAAAATTCTTTTATTATATTTTATCTTTTATTACTAGAATATTTTTCTTTTAAAATAGGTTTTCACTGTCCTTTTAGTTTAAATTTGTTTATTTAGTGTCTTAATAACAGCACTTTAGATATTTATTTAGTTTTTTGAATTATTTCAGAATTTATTTAATTTCTCATTTTATTAAATTTCTATGTAAAATTTTAGGTGTTTTTAATAGAAAATTTTCTTTTTATTAAAAGAACATAATTGTTCTTTTATTCTTTGTAAAGTAATTGCAAATTCAATTGGGATTTTTTTGAAAGAATTTATTTCACTTTTTGTATATATATATATATATATATATATATTTTGGTTCAAAGTCAAGTGCATTGGAAAATCCAGTTATGCTCCTGGTGAAGATCAATTGTAAACATGGTTTTAATAAAGACAAACATTTTAAATAACCCAAGGTTCCCTAAAAGTTATGCATGCAATAAACCCAACAATGTCATTGAATAAATGAGAAAAAAAAGATAAAGCAATATATGCAGACCATAAAACATGCCTTACAGTTCCATCAAAGTTGTTCCGCTGATTGTGTCCTTGCCAGAGAATGCAAGTGTCTTCAGAGCATTCACTGCTGTAGTTACAGCAGAACTTGAATTAGTTTTACAGACTTCTAGTATAAAAAAAATAAAAATAAAAAAGATTATTGAAAAATGGGACGCAAGCCAGTTCAAATGAATAAAAGGCATAATTTTGAATTATTACAACCATCATCAGTAAATTAAGCATTTACACACTATAGGTATGAGGTATGAAAATGAAAATAGCAAAGCAATCATAATGATGATTGAACTTAGACAGCTATTGGAAGATATTGTGAGCTTAGACATCAAGTCATCAACAATGAATTATCAGAAGTACTATCAAAGAAATATAAAAAAATAAAGATTGTGGAGATATACTCCTGACATTGAGACAACTTTATTAATATCTTCATTGAGACAGTATCAAGGTAGATAAGCCTACTATAATATTTCAGATATCAAAACCAGATTAACTCTTTACAGATGCAGTTCATTCTCTAATGTTTCTTACCCTTTAGCTGAGGATGTCGCAAGAAAATAAAAGATTCAACCAAATGGAATGAAAGCTTATTCTCTATGACACAAATATTTGATTATGGGAGCAAAGTTTTGTTGTCAGAGTTGCTAATGAACTAGAAATTACAGACTGTACCTTTCAAAATTCAAAGTCATGAGAAAGAATTGAACGAATTTAAAGTAATGTTATTATGCTTGGTAAAGACTAAAAAAAAATGTCCCTTAGAGAAAATGTGGAAATTCCATAGGCGGATAAACATGACAAACAGGCCGAGATCAAACCTTTAAAACCCCTAAAATACCAAAGTTCCTCCCCAGCAGGTTATATTCTTTGAGTAACACCCCAGAATTACTATCGTGTTTCCCATTCATAGTATAAAAAGTGTGTATGTCTTGGATAACTAAAATTAGAACACTTGAAATCCAGACAACGCGTGTGCAATTCATTTAAACATCAAAGAAGAGGCACATTGTGCAATTATAACTTGGTGCAACATAATGCTTACAATAGACAGCATGCATACCTCAGATTCCTCGATCTTTTCCAAAAGAATCTGCATCTTGACGGGCTGTGCCTAGACCCTCCAAACAAGAGAAGGGTGATTAAACAACCCCTCTAGCAGCAAAATTAAAACTTGAACTACAATGATAAACAGTTAAACAATTACTTAATGTTATAATCACAACACTACTTTCCAATTTCACCAGATAAAGAAAATTCATTGAGCAAAAAAATAAAAAGAGTTTTACCTGCTTTTTTTGCCACAGCATGTATGATTCTTTTGCGAAAAAATTCTGTGCATGAAATACAGTATAACAATTCCAGAGGAATCAACAGCACACCCATTCTTCTTCCGACTCTTCCTGAAAGAAACATTAAGCAAATCGAAAGATTATCGATGTATTCGTGAGGCTGCGAAATTGAGAAAATCGAAATTCAACAGAAGCTGAAAATTACCTGAAACTCCCGACATGTTTCAGTTTCTCACGGGCTTGCAAAGAGAAAATCAAAAACTTTGATTAAGGAGTTTCTCAATTTCGAAATGAGCAAAATCTAGAAGTTACTAGAAACTCGGAGATTGAAGACGAAGAAACTGATAGACCTAATGCCATTCATTCTCTCGTAAATAACCAGGCGATCAAACATCGGTATTTTTGGAATAGAGTATTAAATAATAATAAAAATATTAAAATAATTTTAATAAATTAATATAAAAATATATATAAAGAAATTTATTAATAATATTTAAATAATTTTATAAAATTCTTCACGTATTAGAATGTATTAATTTATGTATACTTTCTTTTGTCAATAAAAAGATTAAAAATAATTACAATATTTTGAAAATTAGAATGTTAAAAATAAAAATAAAATATTAAAACATATTTAATAAATTAATATAATAATAATAAATTATTTAAAATATTTAAATAATTTTATAAAAACATAAAACAAGTTCTTGGCATTTTGCTGTGCAAACTCTTACTGACATTTTTTTTTTCTCTTAATATTTACTATTTTAGAGCAAAATTAATTCGTACTAATTTTTAATTTTTAATATATGTGCAGGATTAAGTATTAAAAAAAATTAAAATTTTAAATATAAATTTTAATTTTTAGATTTCAAGCATAATTTATTAAAAATACTTTTTTATTAATAAATTTAACTATTAAATTCTGCTAATAATAATATTAAATAATGAAGGGGATCACTCTATCATTAGTCCTTCATAATGGAGATAATTACTGTTTCGTAAGTCAATACCATTTTTTTACAAAATATTTTTCTAATTTTTTATAATTTATTTTTAATCTAATTATTTATTACCTAGAGTCTCGTAGATCCTTTTAAAAAAATCAATGGTTTATCTAAGTTGGACGGGCCGAGAACGAACAACCAATGGCTAAGAACAACTAACAGCCCTTAAGCTTGGTTTGGCTTTTGGGGAAGAGAAATAAAATTTTTTATTTGAAAAAAAAAAAGGTAAAAAGGAGGGAAATTTTTCCCAAGTTTAGATAATGATATGTGGGTAACTTGTTTTAACAAACTATTTTTTTAGTGCTTTTACATATCATTAAATAATTGAATATATGAAATATCATTGATTCAAATAAGTATAAAGAGTAAATTTTAAATAAAAAATAAATTTGTATGAAAAAATTATATAAAAGAATTATTACTAAATAAATTTTCTTTTAATTTTGCTTCTAGTTTCTTTATGTATTTTAATATGTCCAAATGAGAATTACCCAAAAAAAAAAAAAAAAAGGAAAAATGAGGGCAGGGCTTTTTCCTCTGACCAAACAAGCTCTTAGTGTTTCCAAAATGTAGCAGTTGGTACCATGACATTCCTAACTTGTGCTCTTATAATTGAATGCTAATAACCATGGAGAAAACATATTTACTATTTACGTAATCGTTAGTGCTTAAGTGTTTTAAAGTTAATCATTAGGTCTTAAGTTTAAGTTGTATTATATATAGGTGAGATGAGAATTATCTTTTATTATACAATTTAAAATTTAAAAATGTTCTAAGAATATGTTTAAAATTGTTGTATATATACCAACAACCTAAGTAATTTAGTGGTCATCTTTTTTCACTGGAAGTTTCGATTCGCATGATATGCGGGTAAGGTAAGATAAAAAATGAGAAATGATTGTCTTCCATTATACAACTAAAAAAAAAAAAATGTTGCATATACTACTTTTGCAACGAGTGCTTTAAAAAAAGGCCAAACCCCTTATTTGCACTTTCCATTTATTTTTTTTTCACGGTCAACACCTTCCAAAATTTTCCTCCCTATTCACACCCTCAATTTTTCAAAACCCGTAAAAAAACTCAACATTTTAACGTGCCGTCACGATACCGTTACAAAATGCACTACGTGGCACCCAAAAATTGACGTGGCCACTCTGTGCCGTTAGTAATCCAATATGGATGCCTTTTCTTGATGATGTGGCTTAACATGGCATAATTTTTATATGAAAATTTTCCAACCAAAAAAAATAAATAAATAAATAAAGAACAAGAGCTCTGGGTTCCTTGTGAGGAACCCGATCTGGGTTCCTCACGACGAGGAACCCAGATCGAATTCGAGCTGGGTTCCTCACGACGAGGAACCCAGATCGAATTCGAGCTGGGTTCCTCAGGAGGAACCCATGACCTGAGGAACCCAGATCGGGTTCCTCTGGAGGAACTCAGCTCGGGTTCCAACCCAACCCAGATCGAGTTCGAGCTGGGTTCCTCCCGAGGAACCCAACTCGAACCCGATCTGGGTTCCTCATGACGAGGAACCTAGAGTCGGGTTCCTCATGGGTTCCTCGGGAGGAACCCAGCGCGAACCCGATCTGGGTTCCTCACGACGAGGAACCCAAATCGGGTTCCTCACAAGAAACCCAAACCTCCTTTCTTTTTTTTTTTGGGAAATTTTCACATAAAAATTATGCCATGTCAAGCCACATCATCAAGAAAAGGCATCCACGTTGGATTATTAACAGCACAGAGTGGCCACGGCAATTTTTGGATGCCATGCAGTACATTTTGTAACGGTACCATGACGACGTGTTAAAATGTTGGGTTTTTACGAGTTTTGAAAAATTGAGGGTGTGAATAGGAAAGAAAAATTCTGGAAGGTGTTGATCGCGAAAAAAAAATAAATGGTGGGTGCAAATAGAAGCTTTTGCCTTAAAAAAAAAACTCTACTTTTTTTATGGTAAATCTTGAGATTCATTAATGAGAAATAGAGATTACATAACAAACCATAATATAAATCCAAGCGGAGGGTATGAAAGCTACACCCATAGCAACTAATAGTAGGTGATACTACTCTTAAATATATCTAGGCAATTTAGAATAAGAAACCACCTAATGCGAAGAATTACAAAAGTAATCACCGTAACTGAATTAATTGTGCTGCAGAGTAGATAGACTACAACTATGAGAATCCTTCGCCACATGACCTCAACCTCGAATTTCTGGTCTTGCATTTTCCAAGAAAACTCCTTGCACTTCTTGGATCCCACCACCTGATTTCCATCAACCATATATAGCCACCTTAAATGTAGAAACAACCTAACTCTTCGGCGAACCGAATCAATCAAAATCAATATCGGCTTCTTACTAACCATGCCAATCATGTTGAGAGTATGATATGATGTCTCCCCCATAATAGCATGGATTGAAATTTGTGGCTCTTCAATAGATGTCATCTAATGCAAACAATACTCGTCAAATTCTCTACTCAATCCATAATCAACAGAATCCTCATTGGGATAAATCTCTAAATTGTATAGTTGTTTCTTGGCGCATTTGTGCCCTGGCATATACTTCTCATCACACAAAAGCCCCAGTACTTCCTATTCCCAATTTTGCTGCAAATCTTCTACTAGCCATGATTAAGTTTAATTAATAAGGTTGACTTCCTTGCATTTATGGTACGGATGGTCTTAAGGGTTGGTTATTTCTAGCAACATAGTTCTTTCAAATCAACAATACATTGAATGAACTTAAGTCAGAAATAGCTTGAATGTATATCAAGGGGGAAGCATTGCAATGGTTAGAAGCATATATGAACAAATAGGGATTGGCCAGCCTTGGAACAGTTTTGCAGAGATATTTGTGTGCGTTTTTGTGTGGTTACCTAGGACTAGAAAGTGATTGAGTGGAAAAACACCAAGCACGAGGGGTTTGTGCCTGAGTACCAAATGGATTTTGAAAAGATCAGGGCTAAGGTGTCTTGTAGTGAAGAATTTGTTGTTGATATGTTTACTGGGAGCTTAAAGAGGACATAAGGTATGCAGTCAAATGTTTAAATTCCAAAACCCTCACTAATGCCTTCTATAGCCTAGTCACATGAAGCCAACTGTAAAAGCAACTTGAATTCCTTACTCAAGAAAGGATATTGTTTGGTAAAGTCTCCAATTTAACACAATGCACAACTCATTTATTAAAAAATTATTATTTTGTAATCTAAATTAAACATAAATAAATTTAAAAATACAATCATATATATAACATATAAAAATTGACTGAATTAATTTTATTTATATTATATTTTAATAATTAAACTAAGTGAGTATCGAAAAATGTGTTGAACTAGACAAAATACTAACTATTTTTCCTTAAGAAAACCAAAGTTGCAACTTGGACTCTACCAAAGAACCACCTAACCAACTACAACCTAACTCCTACTCCACCAAAAAAAAACTTACCTTTTTAACCAAAGAAATAGTGCTTTCCTATCGTCTGCTAGCAATACAAACTCAAAACTTAAAAACACCAGAACCCTATTTAAATTCACACATGAAGATAAATTATGCTAATATATGAAAATAGATTTGATATAATTTGAAAAAATATATCAAATAAACCAGAAAATCTTGTCATGTCATAATATTTATTATATTACTTTGAAGTCACTAATACTATTTTTAGAGTGAAATTAGATTATCAATTAACTAACACTTTGTTAAGATGTTTGCAGCCGAAAGAAAAACATTCCTTGGCACTTCAACATATTTTCACTTCAACTACATATCAAGGTTGTTGATCTTATACTATATTGACCGATATAGTTGATACATATTAGTTTGAGAGTAAAAATGGTACACTATACTTTAAATATCGTACTAAGTCAAATACCAACTATATCAGTTAAATACCAACTGTACTAGCCAAAATTTGGTGTATTGGTCGGTACACATAAACAACACACAAATAAAAAAAGTTGAAAAAGAAAGGGGAAAAAAAGCTTAAATGCAAAATGCAACCTAAAATATAATCTTGATTATACCCAAATAAGACAAGAAAATAGAAGGAGAACTTGAAAAATGTGGCTTTCCTTTGAAGCCTAATAACATAGAGTATGAAAGAAAAGCTAGCCATAACAACTCTTAAAAAATTACAGAAACCTCTTAAATAACAAATATAGAGCGTCATCAAAATATTGAGTGAGAAAAGTGAAAGTTTTAAAGAGAGAAAAGTTGAATAGTGTGTTTTAGATTGTTAATGATTAGAAGAAGAAAGGGCTGTAAAGTTAAAGCATATTGGAGGGATTTTGGTCCTCAAAAAGATAAATGGGGGATGGGATTATATGTGATAGATTTAAGTTCACTTATTATGACAAATTAATTCTAATTTATTCTCTTTTTAATACTATATAAATATTATGATGTATGTTAATATTTGTAAATATAATTGTAAAAGTTTATATTTAATTTATAAAAATTATATTTATAGTGGGGAATTCAAAATAATATACGATATTATCCAATATACACTACATATATGTCAAACTAATAGCAAAATCATTATGCATGTTGGTATAATACTGACAACCTTGCTACATGTCATATACTTTGACTAGCTACCATAAAACCTCTCAAGGTTTCATTTGAGCTATATATGCCGTAAAACCTCTCAAGGTTTCACCTCGACTGCGTTCCAAAGGAGTCACAATTCTCGTAAATCAACTAATAGCCAGAGGGGTTAGTGTGAAAATATGTCTGAAAGCCCTTGCCAAATCACCATTCATCCAACCTGCCAAAGTAAACCAGGCCAATGAAGGCCGAATTGAGCCCCTCACCTTAGACTGGTGACTATTGCATGAGGTCTCAGCCTTAGCAATAACCAGGCGCAATTGCATGACACTTCCATGGACATATTGCATACTTGACAGTCTTCTTCAACCACTGTAAGTCTAACTGTACCATGTGGACATTATTTCTTTGGGCTTATAAATATCTCACGTATTAATTCCAAGGTACATTCCTTACCTAATTTTCTCTCCTTCCATTTTAGGCAACTAAGTCAGATATTACTAATTTAATTATCAGAGTGTTTGTCCAAAATTCACTCTCAAATTTTCGAGTGATCCCATTCGTACAACTTAAAATTTGACAAATAAGATGCAAAGCTAATTCGTGCATTTACATGCCAAAGTAACAAAGTCGGTTGTATAATGATCCCTGACTTTCACAGCATGTAAAAACCGGTGAGCAACCACAATATTTATAGTCACATTTATGATTTATCTTCGTCCTCGCCACCCCCTGCACCTCCTGTTTTGGAATCGCGACAAACATTGCGAAAAATGGCAAATCAATCCGTTTCAGTATATTTAATTTGTTCTTGTTTTAGTTACATCAAATTCAAGAGATTACAATCTCATTCTTAAGGAGAATGTATATCAATCAAAGAAGATGTTATTTTCAAAGAATGAGATTTGGGACCATTTAAAGATATTACCAAAACATAAAAGAACGTCCGGAGCATTGATGTCATTAGACATTTGCATATCATTTCAACATTTTGAATAAAACTATAGAAAACATGGAAAAAAGCCATATATATATGTGTGTAGGTTTTGGCCTGCATAATAAGCGGCAATTTTCTTTCATTTCTCTACTTACTTCATTTGCATGATTTACATAAACTTAATTTCAAAATCTTTTACTCTCATTAACTAAGAGAAAAATTATTATTGGTCCACTAAAGTTATTATTAACATTTTTAATATCATATAGTCTTCCTTAATCCATCATTTATTTTTATAATTTAATTAATGAATAATCAATCATCCAACCAAACATGATTTTGTCACTATTAAGCCAAGTTTTAGAGGAAGAATTCTTATCTACAAAGAGAATTAATGGATGTTGCAAATGAGGTGTTGCTATGCATTCCATGAAATAAATGACAAGGAATAAGTTGTTCAAGCTTTTATAGAACTTCCATCCATGAGAAACTATCAAAATGTACTTCTCCAAGTTTGATGGGGTCACATGTGGATTCTTGTCACACTATAATGGTGGCTAATTATTAAGCCACCGAGTCATATCTTTCGAATTGATCTCCCATCCTTGTATAAATAACTCTTTCACCTGCTTCTACACTCCACAAAGCAGTTCTAGTTGCATTCCATAGTTATTTTCATGGCTAATCTCTTGCTTCTTTCATGTTTAATCATCATTAGTCTTGTGCTCGCATGCCGAAGGGTAACTGCCAACCCAGAGGCAAGGGCCTTCTTCGTCTTTGGGGATTCACTAGTCGATAATGGCAATAACAACTTCTTGGCAACGAGTGCTCGGGCTGACTCACCTCCATATGGGATTGACTCTCCATCTCATCGACCCACTGGCCGCTTCTCCAACGGGCTCAATTTCGCAGATGTGATCAGTTACGCTAGCTAGCCTCATTACTTTTCTTTTTTTTATCAGCAATAAACAATTTATTTAAAAAAGTACAAAAGATGACAAGTATGGTAGAATAACTAACTAAATTATTAGTGTAAAAATACTTTTTTACTTGTATAATTAGAGTTCAAACTCTCTTTTTTTTTTTTTCACCCCTCCCACATAAGAGTTTTAACTAGTTGTTTGTCCTATGGAAAAAAAGTACAAGGGATACTTAGGTTAATAATTATGTTTCCATAGTACAAACAATCCAATTTTCATGACATAATTCACTATATTTTCAGGTGAAAATCTTGGGTCCGAACCCCCATTACCTTACTTGAGCCCAGAACTGAGAGACGAGAAACTACTCGTTGGTGCCAATTTTGCCTCCGCCGGTGTTGGGATCCTCAATGATACTGGAGCACAATTTGTATATATATAAGCCCAAAATTTAACATAATTTATGAAATTGATCTCATATACTTAAGCTTATATGTTGATTAAAAATGGATATTAAATTTACAGGTGAATATAATCCGAATGTACAAGCAATTGCAGCTCTTTGAGCGCTACCAGGAAAGATTAGCAATTCACTTTGGATCGGAGGAAGCTGAACGCATTGTGAACCAAGCTATGGTGTTGAGCTGTGTTGGAGAAAATGATTTCGTAAACAACTACTACTTGATACCGTACTCCCCAAGGTCTCGCCAATTCTCTATCAATGATTACGTCCAGTATCTTGTTGCTGAGTATCGAAAAATTTTGCGGGTAATTTTTATATTCCCATTCTTCCTTCTCCTTAAGACTCTATTTCGCAAAAATCTTGAAGATTAATCACCATTACTAATGGGTCTAATGTGTGTTCCAAGCATGGAAATCACCGCATTCAAATGCTTATTTTGGTTTATAAAAAATGATTTCTTGAAAATTGTACCATATTTATAGCACGACAATATAGATCTTTAGCCTAACTAAAGATCTAACCATCCCTTAAGGGTAAACAAAAACGGATTATTAGTCAATTTCCAATTTCCTATATATATATA
>BPVZ01000027.1:2323941-2357779 GCA_020521535.1 Rubroshorea leprosula | reverse complement strand
AATTTATCAATCGTTTAGTTAAATTATGTGTTTGATAATAACACTAAAATTAATACAAGTTTTTATATTATTCTATATATTTTTATGGAGAAAATGTATTATTACCATGTATTTTAAGGTTACAAATTAAAAATTTTTTAAATTTTACTATCAAATTTAGGGAGAAATTTGGTTTACCCCTACGACTTGTTTGGATGGCCTCAATCCTGGAAGAACAATACCGAGTGGTTGTAAGTAGACAAAGATATGGCGTGGTGCAGAAAATATAAAATCCTAGCATGAATTTCAATGCAAGAATATATCGGTTACGTCTTCAAGAGATAATAAAGGTTCAAGAAGCAATACAAGTCCATTCTATTCAAATATAACCGGTTATTGATATGGAAAACTCTAAGGCTTACCTTTTTTTTATTTTTTTTATAGGGGAATTGGGGGAAGGAGAGAGGGAATGAAAAACAAGGGAGTTTGAAACTCAATGTTATGAGTGAAACACTCATATAATAATCACACAAGTCGCACACTAAAATTTTAATACTTAATTGTCAAAAAAAATATAAAGAATATTTTGACAAAAAAATTAAAAAGAATATTTTGAGAAGCTCTCAATTGTTGAGTGATGATTTGCATTTGAAATAAGTTTTTCTAAATTAAAGAGGCACATAAGCACTTATATTATATATCTTAAATAGTATTTTTGAATAAGTATCTCAAAAAATTTGCTTCAAGATATATAAATACTTACAACAAAAAATGTAATTCATCATACCAGATTTGGGGATACACCACAAGCAACAGCTGAACCACTAATAGTACTCTAATATAAGAGTCCACCCAATCAGCCGCGCAACACTGTACATGAGACTGTTTATATTTGTGGCTCAAGAATCATATGTGTTGAAAGTAGGACAATTACTAATTAAGCATGTTACTGAACCTAAGTCTGAATGATCAAATCTCAATATCACAAAAAATTAACCTTCCCCAACACGGATGTACGAATAGTGATGATATGCACTTCCAGCGGATGGGCAATGACTTGAAAGCTCAGCATAGCAAAAGGCAGAGAGAGCAGAAGCAATTCCAGCTATTAGGAAAGAAAAGGTCAGAGATGGTCCAGAAAGCTCTCTGGCAACAGTTCCAAAAGAATGTAAACACCAGCTCCAATTGTTGAGCCAACACCTATTCCGAACATACAATAATTCAAAAATAAGGTTTGCATATTGAAATGTAAAGAGAAACTAAATAAATTAGTCTCAAAAGTTAAAACTAATAAGAAGTGACCATCTTAGTTAGCAAACCATTGTCTTCAACTTGAGAGAGAGTAGAGACCATATAGAGCAAAAATTCATAAAAGTTGTTCAACTCATGAATAGACATAATTCACACTTCCTTTAAAATTATTGGCACCCACAAGGGATATCAAGGAAACAAAAGCAGGAAATGAATAGAATTACCAGAAGTGAAATCAAACTCAAAATTATTTCAAAAAAAAAAAACTAAAGATTATCCATTCACCTAAGAGACCCATGACAGGGAAAGTGAAAGAAGGCGACTTTGAAAACATGAAGAGTATTTACCAAAATAAAAACATAAGGGTCCTGATAATCCACATCTATCAACCAACAAACACCAAATTCAAGCCAAAACAGCTACAAATGCAAGGCCCATATCAAACTTTGCAAATAATTTTTCACAAAAGAAGAAAAATACCAATTGCAATAAGGTAAGGAACTGTGAGCTCCTTAGCCAACTGATGCTGATCGGCATGCTTGGAATTAGCAGAATCCACCTGCTTCCTCCTCACCAAACCCCTCAAACAACCCAATGAACCACCGTAGCCACCGTCGTTTTGCGAATCAACCAGAAAACCCATCAAGAATCCAACGATTTATTCCCTTTTCTCCAATAAATAACGAATCAACAGCTGAATTATGAATTTATGATAGCGTATATGATAATTTACACTACGACTATGTACAGAAAATCAAAAAAGAAAGTAGATAAATGTCGCCTGCATTCCCCTTTGACAAAAATTCAAACTTTTTCCGCTAGGAAAGCTGTTATTGACGTATGACTTTGCAGGGGAAGCGGGCAGATTTAAGAGAAATTCTCTCCTGTCTGGGAACGGCAGTGTGCTTGGAATGACAGATATGGAATGGAAAATGCGGCGTCTTTGACACCATTAACCCCTCAGTCTTTTTTTCTTTGAGACCATTAGTCCATCAACTTACCATTTGTGTACTTTTTGCCCAAGGGTATCCCTCATTCTGAAGATTTGGTTTCATTGCTTGAGGTAATGTCTAATAATGCTAATTCTGTTGTATCTCAAGCTGTGAATATTTTTAAGAAGATAGGGGCACTGCAAAGCAATGGTTGTAAGATAAGAGGGCAATCATAAGGGAATTTTCAATTTGGCGAACTCAATAATGTTGCAATGAAGGGTGGTGGCTACCCCTCAGCCACACAAGAGCTATGAAGCTACAAAAAATGGCAAGTTAAGACCTGGGATCTGCTTTGATTCCTACCTCCTTGACTAGATATCAATTATCTTGTTAAACCTATTTTTTCTCCCTTTATCAAAAGGAATTCATGTAATTCAATTTGAATTGTATATTGAAAGTGTAATTTACTTTATAAATTTATTAAAATATCCTTTAATAAAATAACAAAATAACATGAGAAATAGTTTTATTAAAGGTATTTTAGTAAATTTATAAAATATACTACATTTTTAATATACAATCTGCCTAATAAAATACATTTTTGTTATATTAAATTGTCAAAAATACCAAAAATAGTCATTGACATGCTTATCTTGAAAGAGGTATACTCTCACATATCTTGCCTGTAGGAGGTTAATTTGCTTGTTTAAAGGATAAGGGTCTTTGTTAGGGTAAGTGGTTTATCAGCTGCCATTATGATTAGTAGCATGTTTCAGCTTGTTGGCAGAAACTTCCAAGCCATGTGAACATGTGGACTCTCTATGTGGTAAATTTCTCATCCTATAATTAAAAGGCTGCGCCTATAGCAACAGCATGGTTATTTCAACCATTACAAGTTTATTCATTTAGTGAGGTGAAGAAAACTTGCACTTACCCTATAAATACCCATGCATGCAAAGGCAAGATGCAAGAAGCAAAGCGACACCAAAGGTGAGCAAAGTGAGTTTCAAAGAGAGAGCTCGGGTGGAAAAAAAAGGTAGGAGCTAGGCATTAAGTTTAGGTGTAAGTGTGCTTTTGTTGAGTGAGTATATTGAGTGATAAAATTATAAGTTTATTAGCATTGTGAATATATCTTGGGGGAGTGAGAAACGTCGAGAGAGAAAAATACTTGAATATATATTTTGTACAATTTTATAACATAATGAAATATCCTTTGGAGTTTGTCCCATGTTTTTTTTTTTTTTTTCTCAATAGTTTTTTTAAGGCTTTTTTCATGTAAAATTTGATATTATCTTATAATTTATTTTTTCTTTTTAATGGTTAGTTAAACCACCTATTTTATTTTGCTTATTTTATTATCCTCTTAAATGACTAGTTAAATCACCTATTTTATTTTGTTTGGCTAATTAAGTCACCTTTATTACTAACCGTTAATACTGTCTGGTAAAACCACTTGTTTCACCGATCTTTGTTATTGTTCACATGTTTTGTTTGTAAGAACTATTTTATTATGCTATGCAATTTTTCCCAACACTGCCTTGTTCTATAGAGATGCAAATTCAGGTAGGTTGAAGACCTTTATCCTTTTCAACCGTAATCTCCTACGTTTCTCTCGGGCGATCTCATGGAACATTTTGGAGAATAAAGTAGAGTATAAGCAGTTAAAAAGCCTCTCCATATCAGGATGTGCATTGTATCTTTCTTCCTCAAGTTGGTGATGAGCTTTGATCGTCTCCTTTATCAGTGTCTTTCTTTTATTGTCTATCCGTGTTTGTTGCTTTTTATCCTTCTTCATTTTCCTTTTGTTTTTGAGGTTCTATAAACAAACTGGATAGTTCGTTAATATATAGTCTCTATTTCTATTGGTCCAGAAACAATTGCACCCTCAAAAGATTAATAGAATTCATAAAAGTATAACTTTAAATAGAAAGACAATAAGAGTTTATTTGGTACGAGGAAATAAAGTGACATAAAAGGATAATTCTCCCTCATTTCCTTTATCTTTAGACAATTAGCCAAATCTTATATTTGCACCCTGCACAATAGACAGAACAATTTGTAGATATGCTTAAGACTTATTGGACCAAAGATCTAAATCCTATACTATAAAAATAAACCAAACCAACAGCAAAACTCAGTTGTTTTTTCTATTGTCACTTAATTTTAGTAACTCATGAATTTAATGCCCTTAATCGTTATTGATTGAGTTATATAAATGTCATATCTCAAGGTTTAAAGAATCAGCAACACAATGAAGGGTAATCCTTATAACCTTGCTGTCTTGACACGACTTGCAATAATATTTTCTTTCCTTCTCTTTGCTTTCACCACCGAATGCTCTGAGACATGTAGCAAAACTTGCGTGGCTCGCGAATGTGATTCCGTCGGAATTCGGTACGGGAAATATTGTGGAATAGGTTACACAGGATGTCCCGGAGAAGTTCCGTGCGACGACGTTGATGCCTGCTGTAAATTACACGATGAATGTGTCCGCACTGGTGGCATGACCAATGCAAAATGCAGTAGGAAACTCAGGAACTGCTTAGCAAGAGCACTGAAATCTGGAAAGGTTGGATTTTCTAAGGATTGCCCTTATAGTATAGTTGTGCCTTTAATGTCAAAGGCATGGATGCCGCCATCATACTCAACTCAGTTGAGAGTGTTTTAAAAAATGTCTTTGGTCCTTGATCATCTGTTTTATTTAAAAGTTGGTATAGAGTCTTTTTTTTTTTTTTTTGAACCAAACAATAAGTTCGACTATATAAAAAAATGGAGATACACTTACTATGTTATTTAAGATTGTGAATGTTATTGGGAATGTTTTTCCCAAGATTATTGTATCTAATTAAATATCTAATACTATGCTATTATTTATAAAGAAAAAAAATAACAACAAAGTTGTTACAAAATAATTTTATTTCAAATTAAAAAGAGTTCAAGTTTCTTAAGTACTTAAAAAAGAAAAATAGGAAGTGAAAATATCCAAAATCAAATTCATAGTAGATGTTCTCATTTAAATTTATATATATAGAGAGAGAAAAAACTGTTTCACAGGATGGATTATATGCAATTCACCTTGTAAAATTACTTAAATATCTTTAAATTTGTTTTTATATTATTTTTTCAGAGACATTTAATTAATTTTATAAGACGGACTGTCCACCCACCTGTAAAACAATTTTTTGATATATATATATTTTTTTTTTCTGGCCGAAGAAAAAACTATATTATTTATTTAGCCGGAATTCTCAACAGATAGAGAAGCAGAACTAACATTGGGCCAACCTGTTACTTTAATCAGTTGCATCTCCCTCTTCCATCCTTTCCACTTCCCATTCCCACCTGATATTGGTGCTCAAAACTTTTTTTTTTTTTTCCTCTTGAGAAAAGGCAATTGCTTGCACGCAAGACTAATTGAGATTACTTCAACTGCATAAAGGAAATGGACGTTACAAATGTGCCTCCAGAGGATTTAGAAAGCTACTGCATTACATTCTGATTGCTAATCAAAAGGTGATCAACAACTAAAATACATCATAAAACACAACAGAACGGGCAAAAATCACAGAGGTGAAGGCTTTAGTTCCTTTGATGTGATCCTTTCTCGTTTTCCACTTGTTTTATGTTTTTTTGTTCATTTGATGTCATTTGACAAACAGATTGGAGTTGTTTACTACATTAGTCTTCTTGCCTGGGACTTTCATCTCCTGCAACAGGACCACCCACTTGAACCCACAATCTTCTATTTCCGTCCTCTCCATCTTCCCAAGTTTGTTGCCTTATACTCCTGTCAATTGTATCAGCACCTTCAGAATACTGTCCCCAGACAGTTCGGCTCTTCCCTCCCCCACTGAATTCTTCCTCACATCCTGCCACTGTCTTTAGGAGCTCTGACTGCAGCGCTGGGCAGTTTTCTTTGAGATACTCAAAACCATCTGCCTGCATAACAGCTGCATTATATGAAGCAGTTAACAATTTGAGTACACATCTTTGAACACCTCGGAAAAATAGATTATATGCAGTACTAATGAAAAATCTTAGAGTCAACTTGTAGTTCCCAGTTTTCACTAACTTCAAGATCTCCTGAAGAACAAAAAACTTTATAAACAGAATGTGCTAAGTTGAACTTCAACAACTTTGGGCTTGACAAACTAAAGTCTATCAACTTCAGCAGTAAAGGCAGATCAATATAAAATTCAGCACAAGCAGAGCCAGAACTATCAAATATCTAGATGCAGCGCACTATATGAAAGCTTTTTGACAACTCCCAGCACAAAACCCAAATAAAAATTGGAGAAGGGATCAGTCTTCGAATCACAGCACAGAATGAGAATGGCTATAAAGATCTTTAGTTGCTTTTGCAAGTAGCATTTTGTTTAGAATGAAACGAAGTTATGCTTTATCATCTCAATTCCCCACCTTAAAATTATAAGTCAAAGAGAAATCATAAGGCCAAGATGGGGGAACAACACAAGGAATAAGCTTATGTCCTTATCATTACTCGTGTATGTGTTACACAAATTCTCAGGTACTCTTTTCAAAATTTCAGCATTTAACACAACAATTTAATTTCCAAAACAGACCCTTAAATTAATCCCTTCCTGGGCAATCTTAAGGTACCACCCCACATCAGTCTGGTGCATTAAGGTGCTGGCCTCATTACTTGAACCCTAAACTTGACCTATAAGACAACATTTAACTGACGACACTTCAATGGGTCCAACCTTTGGGGTTTATTTTATGCGTATAGTGGTGCTCCGTTGGTAAGGGCACGAAAGCTTCTTCTATTTTCTCTAACCTCATCCATATAATATACAGGAGTAGTTACACTATCTAAGTCTTCTATAGACCAAAACAGGATGTATTGCTCTCTTATTGGACAACTGACCCTGTGGGGAGGCAATATAGAAAAACCCCAAAATTTTTTGTAAAAGACCTATCCAACACCTTCGGGTCACATGAGTCTGAAATACAAAATGCTAAGCACTAGGACTCTCAAAACATGTTTCAGATCTAATATAAAAGTGAGATTCTGACAAGGGAAGGAGGAAGGGGAATATGTGAATTGCAATTGGCAAGTAATGACACAGGATAAGATTGTGATTTATGCAGCAAAAAGTTTAAACTGTCCCAATGTTTCTTCATAAACAATAAGCATAAAACCTTAAAAGACAAAATAAACCTTAACTTACCCACAAGATTTTCAGCAGCAAATTTTAAGCAAACAGATTTTAGTTCCATAGCATGATAACGGTCTGCCAGGGCCAAAATATTCGCAACAGAATTCACAGATATGTCCTTGCAAAGTACAGATTCGCACATCAATCTAAGTCTAGGCAAGTCATATTTGTCTGCTGCTGCTAACAACTTTGAAGGTAGTGTGTCAGATACAGATGAAGCACAAGAACTGGTCCCTAAGAACCCTTCATCTTCAATAAGAGTATCTTTGTATATGAAATGCAGCAAAGCCTGCCCAATGAGCATGCTAGAGATTAGAAATTAAAAACAAAAAGGTCGAAACTATGTTCTGGCATCATAATAAGGCAGATGGGTTGAAGGAAAGCAGCATTAGGGATGTCAATTACATGGACAATGAGACGGGGAGGACAGGGAATCAATTCATATTCCCATATCTTTGCCAGCATGGAATTTAATCCCCACAGGACCACCTGCCACTTTTTTCCTAACTTTTTATTTATTATTTGAAAGAATTAATCACCCTTGTTCTAACTCAAAAGGACAACAGTCTCATGAATTTGGGTTCTTTCTTTATTAAAATTTCTGTTTGGGTTTAATGAACTGTCTGAAACTTCAAGACCAGGTCATTTATCGTAATATCAGAAGTAATGTAACAGAAAAATTGCAACATTCTAGGTAAAAAATTTTTCGAGTCTGGGTATGCAGCCCTGCAGGACAAGATGCACTTCTACGATCCTGCCCTGCAAAAGTTGGTGCAGCTGAGTCTTCTCCCTGTACCCACCATGCAAGGAGAAATATTCTCCCTCATCCCCATCTCATTCTGGAAACCCCCACAGGAATTGAGGGGTGTGCAGAAATTTGACATCCCTAAGCAGAATTACAACCAAATCAAAGGAGATAAATGATGAAAGCAGTACCTTAAAAACCTTAGGCTCCATATCCATGATAACTATTTCAGTACTGTCTTCCTCCATCCTGTTAGAAACTTCAGTTTCAAATATAGTAGACCTAGCAGCTAATACCAGTTTGTGAGCAGGAAACTTTTCCCCAGACACATTGAAAGTAACATCTGAACCTTCTTCATTCTCCAACAGCATGCCAAAATGAATTCCAATATCAGATTCAGGGACCTGTATGGGTTGCCACCTTGGGCAATCTATTTCCGAAACCACAACACCAACAGTGCAATTAATTTTCAAGCAATCATCCTTGAGGAAATCTGATGTTTCAAGCATAGCCCGCCTGAAAAAACGCTTATACCCCCTGATAGGGAAAAAACCAAAAAGAGAAACAACTTTCAAACCATGATACTGACTTAAGCAGACAAGTTGATGCAAATAAATCCCTCCTAAAATTTCCAGTAACAAGTAAACAAAAAGCAGAAACAAAACATGACCGAAAGAGGACACTGGAGTTTCAAGAAACGTCAGTCAAAAAGTTCAGGAACATCATAGTCTTACTTGTACTAGCAGATACACACCGAACTGTCAAGTCTCGAAGTAATCCAGTCTTAAATTTCATTCATATATGGAAAATGCAATAAGTTTATCTCCTATCTTCCATAGAAAGACACTAAAATCTAACAATCAGTCACAAATAGAAAACAGAAGACACGTAGGCTTAAAAAGTCCTTTGAATAAAAACTTCCTATGGAGAGCAAATTAATGATTGGGCATGGCTAGTTACATGCAACAAAAAGCCATATCCACATAAGTTTCCAAAAATATAAATGAGACCCACTGTAAAGAATACAAAACCTCCATGGATCTAGCAAATTTGTTACTGAAATGGCAGTTCCCTTAATAATAATGTGTGAGATCATGGGTAAACATGAAATACTTCTTGCCATATGCCACTAACAAAGACAACAAGGAGCACATTATGGCAAACCATGTGAACTAAAAATTCCCCACAATCTTGTAATCATATAAGGGTAGAAACAAAAAGAAGGCAGTTTGCTAGAATAAGTAAACTCAATTCACATTCCCTACCCTTCTTCTCTCCAGCCCTACTGACTTTCATCTCCCCTTCCAAAAAAGAAAAAAGCAGAAGAAGAAACAACCCATAAAAAAAAGGGAGGCAAAAGTAAAGAAGAAAGGCAGGAAAGCAATAAACTAAAGAGCATGTTTGGTGAAGCTTGTAAGAGCTTTTACCTTTTTTGTACGGTTTATGAGTGATAAGTTTAAATTTTTATTGGAGGGAAAATTTAGAAGTTGCTTTTAGAAATAGAAAAAAGTGAGTAAGAAGTGAGTAAAAAGGAAGTTTATAAAAAGCACAAATTTGAAGCTTTTCAAAATTTACTGTTTAAGATCTTTTTAAGGTTAAAAAGAAATTAAAAAATGTAAGTTTTTAAGAGGGAAATTTAAACTTATAAAACATGAATAGTGTCAAAAAGCTGAAGCTCTTACAAGCTTCACCAAACATGCCCTAAACATAAGAATCAATCCTTAGCTTTCTGTGCCATGTATGATCAGACAAAGAGATATATCTGGAAAAAACATAAAAATTCCTAATATAGAACAGAAATGATTATACAGCAGAGCAAGGACAGCTATGTATTTATTTACAGCATATTCCAATTTGCAATAAATTATGTTTTAAGATCCAAAACATCAACAATATTATTAAAGCACAACACATGGTTCATCATGAGGACTGAATGAAGATTTAAACAGACTACTTTAACTTGCAGCAAGAGGAAGAAAAAAAACACAACTTAAATTTACATATTTCTATGTTGTAATTTAATTTGATATCATCTATCATATCAAACAAGATTGGTAGAAGGGGCAGGGAAGGAGGATAATACCAGAAATTACCAACCAATTTCTGACCTTGCAAGGGCGGTATTATTTCAAGAACTCCATCAAGAAAGGTATTATTAATTTAAACTTCTTAAGTTCACCAATTACTAGATAAACAGTTTAAGGACCAGTTTGGATTAGTTTTTCAAATGCCAAAAGCCAATATCCACCAGCTGATGGTTGTTTTTTATAATCCAAACACTCTTATTCGTCCGAATAGAGACCATCAACTGATAACTATTGCCTAACAACTAAAACAAGTGGCTCATTCAATCTTCGTGATATAAATATCATTCAGAGAAAGATTCACAATTTCAATGAGCTAGTGATGAAAAAACAACAGTTAAGGTGAATAGAAATTCCACTTTGCTCTCCCTTCTTCTATAGACTCCTAATAATCCCCACTCTTACAGAGCAGCTATTATATTATGCATTAATTAGAGCCTAGGGCATACAGTGCTCATACTTAAACAATTTCAAAATAAATTCTTTAGATGATAAATAGAATTCACAACAATTTCTGGAATAACCCAACTCACCACATGCTGCCTCGATACTTGAGCGTATAAGGGCCGCTCTCGAGAGCTCGATCGAAATGGCTATGCACTTTATGTTTGCCCTTGCCGCTTTGATCCAATAGCGTGAGCTCGAAAAGGGCCCTCACGTCGGTGCCCTCGCTGGCTAGGGCGACGAATACGGAGACATAGGCGGAATTGTCCTCTGGATTTTTCCCATCGGGATAGAAATAGATGGCCCACTGGTAACCGCCGACGGTGAAGGTCTCGCTAGCTATGTGCTTCCCGATGCCCATGCCTTTGGCCAGGGAGTAGCCCTTGATGGTGAATCTGTGGGACCCGTTGACGGTCTGGGTCACCGACCGGGAGCTCGTGGGCGACCCGAGTGGGGAGGGCATTGGGAACGGTATTCTGCTGGCTAATTTTTCCGGGAAAATGAGGGAAAGTGATGGAAAATTGTGGATGAGGAAAGTGGAAATTATGTACCTTTGTGAATTTGTATGGAAGGCACCTTCCTTCGACGCCCAAATGCATCGGTTGATAACCTGTTTTCTTTCACTTACTACTTTTTTTTTTTTTAAGGAAAAAGTGAAATCCAAAGCATTTTTACATTAATAAAAATATCATAAGGTAAACTCTTAACTATATAATAAATAAAATTTAAATAAAATTTATATTATATTTTATTTATAAGAATAATATCTATCTACCTTACCTCTTAAATATTAGGAAAAAAATCATTTTAAAATTACATCGTTTCAATAAATTTTCATTGAAAAAAACTAAAATACCTTATTTTTAAAGTATGAATTAAAGTATTTTTTGTAATATTCTATTAAAACTAAATAGTTTTGAGATAATTTTGTCCTTAATTTTTAAAATGTAAGGTGGATAAACACTAATTTATTTATTTATTACATGATTTTTAATAAAAAATATTAAAATGCATTGATCTTTTGTATCCTCTTTTGATACCAAAAATGTGAACATCAGCATTTTGTGGGGACATATGCTTCTACACATTAAAAATGTTATATAATTTTTTAAGTTTTATTCTATCATTTTATATGTTATATAATAGAAACATACATATACCACATTTTTATTTATAAATTAGGCACTATTATACTTTGATGTGCAATAGCAGTGCCTTAAATAATTTTAATTTTTTATTATTAATTTTATCACTAATAATAGGATGTTTTTTTAAAAATATTTCTCTATCAATATATAATTTTTACATTAAAAGACATTATGTGAATATTAAAATTTGAGATATAAATTTTTATATGAGAAATACCCATGTCTATATTAAAAATGTTGTCACACATCTCTTCTACTTATTAAAAATGAATTGTTTTTTATTAAGGAGACTTGATCTTAAAAATTTCTTTCTTTTTTTAATTCACAATTCTCACATAAGAACTTATGTTTGACTTCCCAAATATTTGAATTATTTTCCCTCAATATTCTTAAAATAATTATAAGATATTGAAATTTAAAAGTAAAATCTCATATCACAAATATCATAAATACATATATGTATTAGTATTTTCCACAAAATTTGTTTTTGTATCTTTTCCCTTTTCATTGATAAAACTTTAACCAATTAAACAAATGTTTGGAGATATATGAATTGCTTAGATATAATAAAAACATGTGACAAATATTCATTCATATTGCATCTATAATTATAACTCTCAAATTCTTGACCAACTTATTTTATAAATCTTTTAATTTTTACATATTTTATATATTTTTATTTTCACAACCATATTCATAACAATGATTATAACACGATATCACATTCTCTTTAAAAAATAAAATTAAATCGATGGTTGTGATGGGTAATTTTTTCATAAGAAATTCATAATTTTGTTGATAATAAAAGGACATGTATTTGTCCTTTAAAGATTACTACTTTTGGAGTATTTTTGAGGGATGAAAATAAGAATATATATTTTTCTAATATATTTTCATCAATTATCATTTTTTTGCATGAAATAATTCATAATATTTACAATTCATAATCAAGTAATAAATGAATCCATCTATAACTAACTTTTAAAAAAAATTATAATTTTGATGATTTTCTTTCTTCTAACTAATCCATAATTCCAATGGATCATTCATTATCGAATATTTATCTCTTAGTCCTTTTTGGATTTCATTATGAAAAAATATTACTTTATCACAATCTTTCAAAGATGTCTTCTCTTTTTCTTCAAGAATATTTTACTTCTTTAAGGGATGATTTATTCCCCTTTGCAATTTAATCTTTAGGCATTGTAACTAAATGAATCTTTACATTAAAAATTCATGACAAATAGTTGGAATCTAATTTATCAAAGGTAATGAACTCAAATCTTTGTATAAAATTAAATATAAACAAAAAAAATTATCATAACACTATAAAATATCTAAATTAGAAATTAGAAATTGAAGGACAAAATTTTGCCTAAAAATCTTATCTTAAAACTTTACTTTTACTTAAATCTTTACCTCAATTGGTTCATCAACTCAAATGAGATTCATAAAGAGTAATTCTTATAAAGATAATTCATGCTAATAACATATTATAAAATAAAAGGAAAAGTAACAAGATAACAAAGCTTTTGTAGCAAGAATTTCTTATTTAATCATATACAAATTATACAAACTTGCAAGTCTATATATAAGTTACGAAAAATGTGGTGACTACATTGATCATTGACCATAACTAAATGGAGATATGAATAACACCTTATTAGAGCCATGAATGGCAGTGAAGTGAAGCTTTGAATATCCTTTTATGAAGCCATAACTGGTATCTAAGTGGAAATAAGTTACAACACAAAAGAAAGAAGATGAAGAACAAGGTGGAGGTGAAACATCTACTAATAAGAAAATTTAGTACAAAAAGTTAAAGATTCAATTAAGTAATTGTACTTTTTAACATATATTTACTAATATTAAATTTTACATAGTTAATAACTTAATTAAATATATTCAATTAATCTAAAAAATAAAATTCATGATTTACATAAATAAAAAATTTTAAGATTTTAAAAATATTCATTAGGGTGGCCATTATAAAACAAAAAATTGTCTTTCAAAATGACTTGTATATTAAAAATACAATTTGCTTTATAATATTACTTAAATATTTTTAATAAAATTATTCTTTATATTAATTTATTAAAAATATTTAAATAAATTTATACAATAGACGATATTTTTAATTTATAATCTACTGTAAATCTTGACTACCATTATAAAATTAGAACTCTAATTTTACATAAATTAAAACTGCGTCTGCATTCGCTTATTTAAATGTTCCTAACCAAAAACAAAAACACTCCTCCGTTTAATCTGAAAATCGTCCTTCCGCGTCTTCCATTGTATCTATAAGAACGGAGGCTGCCGAACTCGATTCAGTTTTTTCTCTTTGAAAACACAAACCTGCAGCCGCCTTTGCTCGTAATCGAGAAAGGATGAGACGATGGAGGAGAACTTTTCTTTCTTCTTCGGCAGCTTCCCCTGATTTGCGGTCGGCATCGGCTGCTGCTGCCGCCGCTCGCCTTCCAGAAATAGGTAATACCAAATCTCCTTTCTTCTCTTTTCTTTCTTCCTTCACTACTCTTTTTAGCGGTAGCCCCACTCAGTTTAAGGAATTGATAGGCAAAGAGAGATACGAATTTGATAGAATTGATGATGCCTTGGAATTGTTTGATTGGATGGTCCATTCGGATCCACGCCCTTCTGTGGTGGAGTTTAATAGACTTGTAGGCGGAGTTGTTAAGATGAAAGATTATGAATTTGCTGCTTATTTATGCAAACAGATGGAATTGGAGGGAATTAGACATGATGTTGCTACTCTTAGCATCCGCATTAATTGCTTCTGCCGTTTAGGTTTTGTGAATTTTGGTTTCTCTATTCTTGGGAAAATGTTAAAGATTGGTATTGAACCTGATGCTGTAACGTTTAACACACTGATCAACGGGCTCTGTGTGCAAGAGAAATTTGATGAATCAGTGAGAGTTTTTAATGACATGGTTCGGGATGGACATCAACCCAGTTTAATTACTTACAATACAATAGTACATGGTCTATGTAAAATAGGAAAAACCACTGAGGCTGTTAGGTTGCTGAGGAAGATGGAAGAAAGTGGATTAAAACCAAACACTGTAACTTACACTACTCTTATAATGGGCATGTGCCAGGTAGGGAAGATTTGGATAGCACAAGAGCTTCTCAAGGAAATGATTGCTTGTGGTCAAGTTCCAAACTCAATGACTTATTCAGTTTTGTTGGATGGATTGTGCAAACACGGTCACATTCATGATGCATACGAGCTGTTTCAAGCAATGGAGACAAGTGGATTTCAACTTAATATTGTCCATTATTCTATTCTAATTGATGGCATGAGTGAAGTTGGTCAAATTACAGTTGCAAAGCAACTGTTTTGTAAGCTTGGTATGAAAGGATTACGTCCTAATGTTTACACATATACTATAATGATTAAAGGACTTTGCAAGGCAGGACTACCAAATGAAGCTTATCAGTTGTTCAGGACAATGGAAGGGGATGACTGCTTGCCAAATGGTTGCACTTATAATACAATGATTCAAGGATTTCTTCAAAATAATGATACATTAAGGGCAAGTCAAATTATTGATGAAATGGTTGATCATGGATTTTGTGCAGATGCATCTACAGCAACCATGGCAGTGAATCTATTATTTAGTGATGGAGAAAAACAATTATCTAGTGGGAAAAGTTGATACAAGTGAAAATGTAACTGAAGCAGATGTAAATTAACTTCTTTTTTGTCATGGTTTCTGCATCAAAGTCTTAGGAACTTTCTGAACCATTGGGAGGGACACTAACTGTAAGTTTCTGTATTTATTTTATTTTGACCTTGCAAGGCTTATCTCACTTGCATGGAATGAAATTGAGAAATTGTAATTGCAGGAAATGTTCAGTCCATTGCAAATTTCCTTGGGGCTTGATATATTGTTTTTTGGTTCTTTTTCTTGTAATGGAGTTCCATTTCTTGTGGTTCTATGTGATCTGAACTTTGTCTGTTCTGTTAATTTGAATCTGCAGTTTTGCTACTTTCTTGGACTGCCTTCTAGTTTCTGAAACAATTTAGAAATGCCTACTTTTCTGTTTCTAAATATTGTTTAGGGTGGACTTTTTATTATTATTAAATTGGAGCCTTCAGGAGTTTCTTTCAGGTTATGGAAGTCATGACTGTTTGAAGTGGATGTTTTTGCCTTTTTGATGTCATAGTGTGAAAAATTCTTGGAGTCTTTTTATTATAAAATTGTAGGGGAAGTCTGAGCTTACAAGAGTATGTCATCCGATTGAATGTTTCAATAGCTGGATTTTTTTATAAGTAAATCCTTTATGGCACATTTTATGAATTGCAGGAAATGCTCCATCCAGTTCAATTTTCCTTGAGGCTTGATATTTTGTTTTTCAGTTCTTATATATAGGTTGATTTTTGAAAATAAATTTATGAACTTCCATGTTTACCAACAAGCATCCTACATAATCTCACATTATTCAACTTCTTGAAAATCTCTACTCTAGCAACACTTCCATAAAAGCTTCAACTAAGGCAAACAGGTTGTTAAAAACATTGCCTTCAGTTTGGTGCTAAACTGTTCCGTGTTGGTATACCCAAACTTTAAAATCTTATTTTTTGGGTTAAGGTCAGGGGTTGAAAGAAGGCTTTGCTGATAAAAAAACACTGTCAAATATTGCTAATGACTCTGTCTTGTATATTTTCTGTCTTGTTTTCCCCAAAAATGTCATGTGCATTTCTCGTTGTAGATGTTTTTATGAAATTAATTTAAGATTGGTAATTGTTGTGTTACAGGAGATCAGACTGTCAAGTTTAACCAAGTTCTTGAAGTTATGAGACAACTTGAGGGAGCATATGCCCTCATTTTCAAAAGCCGACATTATCCAAATGAGTTGATTACATGCAGACGTGGAAGTCCATTGCCCTTAGGTGTCAAAGTAAGTAACATTACATATTCTTAGGTGTGTGTGAAAGTAGTATTACAAATATATGGATTATAAGTTCAAATTGGCCTTTATTACTCAGTACTCATAACACTCATTCAGTCTTCTTCCTTCTTTTCATAGGGGAGTAATGTGACATTGTGACATAAGCTACTTAGTTGTGTAATATGGTGTTTGTTAATCTATGGAATTTTTACTAAGTTGATTAATTTGAGAAGAAGAGACTAAGTTGAATGGGTTGTTTGATGTTGCGTATTCTCTTCTTGTCAATACATACATTTGAAGCAACAGATATTTTCAAGCAGTTAAACTTTGAGTTAGTTTTGCTTGAACCATTGACTGAGTTTACGGTAACTCTCTTTAAGAGTCAGTAAAATATTTGTAATGTGAACTAAAATTTCCCTTTGCTTAAGATCTCAAAATAGTTGTACTGCATAGTTGTTGGAATGCTTTTTCAGCATTTCAAAAGCCACTTTAACTATGGCTATTACCATCAAAGTAAAAGACTTGCTAATTAGAAGCACCTTAAAATATTTTATAACTTTTCCATTTTGTTTGCACCATGCATAAATGGAATTTGGGGGTGTTTGGTATAGCAGTTAGCAGTTTCATCTAATCTAATGAACAAGAGTGCTTGAATTATTAATAATAACAATTATCAATTGTCAAATCAGACGAAATCACTAACCGTTAGTTTCAAATTGTTATACCAATCAACTCTTTTATTTTCTTTTAGATTCTTAGTGTACTTTCAGGTGCTTTCTATATCATTAATTTTGTTTTATAAGAAATGGTTGTTGAGTTTAGTTACTGAATTTGAACAATCTAATACCTCCATTTTTCTCCCACTTTTTTTTCTTTACTTCACCCATGTGATTGTGGCTTAAACTAATGGTAATTTTGGTGCCACCAGAGGTAGCTGAGATGGATTTGAACTTGGTGGAGTCATTTTTTGTCCATGCTGAATAGCACATACCTGATGGGCTACTCATGGGTAACTGGTTTCTAGGAAGCCATCCTCAAACATCTGGTCCTGACAATGAGTTCTTGGTGGTTTACAATGAAGTTATTACTAATTATGAGGTTTGGTTGAAGTTTCAGTTGCTTTGTTGCTTATTTTATTTGCTGACTTGTTGATAGTGCATGCTACACAAGATGCAGACAATATAGATATCAAGGAAAGCCAAAACTAAACATGTGTAACACTTAAAAGTGCTATCTTTTTTTGATGTTTGGTTGATTTTATTTAGAATAAATGTACTGTCATGTCTCATTAGTTTCTACTTTCTTCTATGCTTCGCTTACATTTGGTTTTATTTTAGGAGTCTAGGGTTTACTAATTTTCTTTAGCTTTGAAAAGAATAAATGTGTTTAAGAATAGACTTAGAAATCGGTGTGAGATCAATTATGGTAGAACAAGGACAGAACCATGTAATAAAGAAGGTTGTCAATTTTTGTTCAATTTCTGACACTTGATGAAACATTGTTTCAACTTTTTAGTTTTTCCATTTTCATTTTAGGTTTTGTTTTGACATTTTTGGCTATTATACCTGTAAGAACCATTTTAAGTTTTACCATGGTTTTATTTGTCTAATTATCTTATGGTTTACATTCAAATTAACTTGGATGATCCAATTTCATAGTTAACTAATTTATGTTTTCTATTATTTACATCTTTACGTTTTAAAAGAAACACTTGTTCACCATGGGTTCACTTTTGAATCTGACACAGACACAGAAGTAACAGCCAAGTTGGCCAAATTTGTTTATGATAAGGCTAATGAAGAAGGTTATTTTATTGTGTATTCTTATGCATTTTAGCTGCATGCTTGTCTGCCTGGTCCAAACTCTTAACTTTATCATTGATGATTACTCTTGTTGCTACTTGCTAGCAACCACATTTGATCCTTTTCCATGCTTATTTCAGTTTCCATATGTTCCATCTGAATGAGAACCTATCATTTACTGAGGGGTAGATTCTCTTGTGCTTAATTTTATATCTATTTACTTGCTAGTCCAATATCAGCAGCATATATGTTCATTATCATCCTAAAGTTTAGTCAGATCCTGTTATCAGTTTAATTATCCTTTGTTTGCTACTGATATAATATAATTGCTAACAGCACGCAGCAGTCAGTTATTCAACAACTTCATGCCTGCATAGGTCGCTTGATAATAATGTGTTCAAAAGGAGATGCTGCTTCCATCTGTCCTGGAGAAATCCGGTAGAGGAAATGAAGGTCCTCAGGTTGAGGATTGTCTTCAACCTGCAGTTACTATAATTCCATTGCAGGTACTTTTTCTTGTGCTAAGGACACTCTTTCTAACACTCTCCTTTGGACACTTTTTATGTGATTGAGACACATGTGACATAAATTTGATGTAATTGATCATAATTTCAAATTGCAAAAACACTAACTTCAATGTCAATCACTAATCACCAATCACATGAGTGTCCCTAGCACTTCTCTTTCTTACAAATATCTCCACCTATAAATGCATATGGCAAAGTTGGCATTTCAAGAAACATGTTTACATCGCAAAATTGTGTTTGTATTTGATCCATTATTATGTTTATTATTACTGGCTGGAGGACAAATTCATGCATAATGCTCATTTTCATACTATCGAAATTGAATCTCATGAATAACTATCTATTCCAATAATAAATGTTATTTGCTTTGCTTTGTGGGTGCAGTTGCTGGCATATCATCTCACCGTTCCTAGGGGATTACAATGTTGATCAGCCTCGAAATCTTGCAAAGAGTGTAACAATAGAGTAATGAGTTACTGACAAATCTCATTCTGCTAATTTTGTTTCTGCTCAGCCAATTTCCTTCCAATGAAGCACGCCTATCATCCACTGAGATAGTTTCACTCACTCACCTCCATTTTTTCTTCATTTGTCACAGTACAGAGTGTCCAGTATGCATTGTAAATTGTTAGAATAGAAATCCAATCGAACTCTTGACTTCTCATTGTTAACTTTTGAATCTATTCTGAGATTAATTAATTGTCTGAAGGGTCCATTTTCCTCGCTGGAAAAATGCGATAACAGCAGTTTCTGACAAGTAAACTCTCTTCCTGGACTAAGGCCATATGTTAGTGCTTTTAATTGAGGTCATAAGCGAACCCCTAACTGAAAAATTTTGGACTTGATTGACAGAGATTATAAAGATTGGGAAAGTAGGCAAAAACACGAAAAACTGTGTAGCATTTGACTTAAACATGGGGGTTTATGCTTTTAATCACTTAAATATCCTAGAAAATCTTGATGGAACTTGATTAGGAAATTGGGGAAGAAATTGAAGCTATGGAAGGAAAGTAACAAAAAAGAGGCGAGAGAAGCAAAGAATTAGAGGAAGAAGTTCAGAGACAGGATAGTTTTAATAATCATAATAACTATTAGAAGTACACTGTTTAAATTATTCAAAAATTTTCTGTGTAATATAGTGCATATTAGATTACAAAACAACAAACTATAAATTATATATGCTTAATAGGAAAGTGATGTATATTCATTACTTTCTATACATTTTAAAATTATTGATGATGAAAGATCCCAAAATATGGGATGATTTTTCCTCTATCGATGGTTATAATTTTACAATTTAATACAATCCGATATAGACAATGCTACAAAACTGTTTTCTCTAGGCCTAAACAACAAATTACCTCTTTGGGTTTTTTTTTTTTTGGGCGTAAGAAAATTGCCTTTTAATGCAGAAAAAATACATGTATTTTACATGTAGGCACTAACATTGATATTCCTCTTTTTAACCTTAGAGGAAGAAAAAAAAAAAAAAACACCTCTGCTATTTTTAACATTTTATGCGAAACAAAAAAAAAAAGAAAAAGAAAAAGAATGGACTACATTGCAAACATTTAAAAATGCAGGAGTTAATTGGAACAAAAAAAAAAGAACGGATTTCGATATATTTTAATTTCTTCTTCAACTCTCATCTTTGTTCTGCTATGGTTTCCCCATCAAATATCAATCCACAAACAAGCAGCCGCCTTTACTCGAAATTGAGAAATGATGAGAAGGTGGAGGAGGAATTTTCTTTCTTCTTTGGCAGCTTCACCCGATTTACCGTCGGCATCGGCTCCTGCTGCCACTCTCTTTCCAGAAATGGGACGATCTTTTTGCCAAAGATTAGGGATGGGACGAAAAGAAATTGATAAAATTTTGACGATAAAGGAATATAATCACTCAAAATTTTTATACAATGATAAAAATAACCAATATTTAAAAGTACATGCATATTTTGATCACTTATATCTCTAACTAAATACAACGACATATATCAATAATATGTTGGTTCGAGTGAAAAGAGCTCGATTTCCCTTAAACAAGATCTCGAATTCGAATTTTATGAATAGAAAAATAGATACTGAAAGAGCTTCCTCTTATATGGGGTTCAACTTGACTTGATTCTGAATTAATCAAAATCCAATGTAATTTCTGAATATCGAAAGGTTAATAAAATATATATATACATATAGGGACCTATAAAACTATCTAAATCACGCTTGAGAAATGGGAGAATGGAATGGAAGGAAGCAATGGAATTATCAATTTGTCAATTAAATGAGAATTATGCTTCTCGTTGCATCTATTGAAGGAAATGATTGAGGTTCTGTTGTTGGTAAATGATAAAGTCACATAATTACTAAACAATTTGTAAAACCATCACTAAAGGGTCACATACTAGTTCTCGGACATATTTAGCAAAGGTATTGCGATCAATACGTAAATCCTAATTATCAACTTTTCTTTTCCCACTTTATTTAGCGACAAAACCACATGGGAGGAAACGACTCATTCTTACGGCGTGGTAATATTCTTTGGTCAATCCTAATCATTCTCTCCGCCTATTTTTTTTGTAAGAAAAACTAAGATTATCTATTTTTTGAATAAGTTATTTTTATCCATTTCCAAAACCATGCTGGCAATCAAGTATAAATATCAGTTCCATCCCTCATTTCCTTCAGGAATCACAATGGCAAAAGACTTCGATGTTATGTACCTTGCTTATTTCATTTCCTTCATAGCAACCTCTGTTGCAATAACAGCTCCTCTACAATTGGATCCGAACGATGTGCCTTCAAAATATAACTATGTTTGTGAACCTTCAAGGTTTTTAATGCAAGGCCTTGACATGTCAAAACTTAGATACTGCAACTCATCCCTTTCGTATGAGGTTAGGGCGGCAGATTTGGTGGCTCGAATGACATTGGGTGAAAAAGTACAGCAATTGAATGATCAAGCAACTGGCGTTCCTAGGATTGGCTTACCACAATATAAATGGTGGTCTGAGGCATTACACGGCGTCTCTAATGTCGGACATGGGACCAGGTTTGATGATCTTGTTCCTGGGGCAACAAGTTTTCCCACCGTGATTCTCTTAGCTGCATCTTTCAATCAATCACTCTGGAAAAATATTGGCGAGGTAAAATTGATAACAAAATTTAGAAGATTGTGTGTTCTTAGAACGCATGCAAATTTTACATTCATTAAGGTCATTAATCAATTATTTCTTATCTCTTCACTCTCTAACTATTGAAACGATGCAAACGCATAGAATGAAATTTTTACTACTAACGCATAGGTTGTTTCAACGGAAGCAAGAGCAATGTACAATTTAGGACGCTCGGGACTTACATTTTGGAGTCCAAACATTAATGTGGTAAGGGATCCTAGATGGGGAAGGATTACCGAGACACCCGGTGAAGATCCTTTTGTAGTCGGTACATATGCTGTTAACTATGTAAGAGGCCTACAAGATGTTAAAGGAGTGAAAAATCCCAAAGATCCGAATTCTAGGCCGCTCAAGATTTCTGCATGTTGCAAGCATTATGCTGCTTACGATGTCGATAACTGGCGTGGTATTGATCGATACCATTTCGATGCCAAGGTAACTTTCCCATCACATTTGAGTTTCCATACCATGCTATTTATAAATATGGCAAATATTAACCATGCCTTTGTTGATTAAGGTGACTGAACAAGATATGTTGGAGACGTTTCTTCGTCCCTTTGAAATGTGTGTTCAAGATGGTGATGTTAGTAGTGTGATGTGCTCTTATAACCGTGTGGATGGCATTCCTACCTGTGCTGATCCAAATCTTCTTAAAGGGATAGTTAGAAGGGATTGGCGTTTTCATGGGTATTTTCACCCAAACATATTATTTTTTGTGTTATTAAAAAGTGTTAAATTTTGTCATATTTAGCTCATTTGTCAATTGAATCTTTTGCAGCTACATAGTGGCAGATTGTGACTCCATTGAGGTGATGGTGAATGATCATAAATGGCTAAATGACACTGCAGAAGATGCCGTGGCACAAGTGCTCAAAGCAGGTTAAAGGATATCTTTTAGTTGTTATGAATGTCCCAAGGAATCCTTGTATGCTTGTTGACGTTTGTTTTTCAATGTTATCATCTAGGATTGGACTTAGACTGTGGAGATTATTACGGTAAATACCTTCAAAATGCCGTGATGCAAGGCAAAGTATTGGAGGGAGACATTGATAGGTCGTTGAAGTATCTCTACGTGGTTCTCATGAGGCTTGGCTTTTTTGATGGAAATCCATCATTTGCATCACTAGGCAAGAACGACGTTTGCTCCCCACAACATATCGAACTAGCAACTGAGGCAGCTAGAGAAGGAATTGTGCTTCTTAAGAATGAGAATGGGACTTTGCCATTAAACCCTACCCACTTTAAGTCCCTTGCTTTAATTGGGCCACACGCCAATGCTACCTTTGCAATGATTGGAAACTATGCAGGTTGTAACAAGATGTTGATTGTAAAAGTTTAGAAGTTATATTTGTTTATTTCTTCTATTCATGATACACATCCACTAAATATCGCTCTCTTCAATTGATGAAGGTATCCCATGCCAGTATGTGTCTCCACTTGATGGCTTTTCATTAGTTAGCGAAGTCAAATATGAAAGGGGATGCGACAACGTCGCATGCAAGAGTGGGTCATTTATCACCCCAGCCATGGAAGCTGCAAAAAACACAGATGCTACCATACTTTTTGTGGGGTTGGACTTATCGGTCGAGGCTGAGAGCTTAGACAGAGTGGACCTCCTTCTTCCCGGTTACCAAACTGAATTGGTCAACAATGTCACAGAAGTTTCAAAGGGTCCAGTGATTCTCGTGATCATGTCAGCAGGGGGAATTGATATCTCTTTTGCCAAAAACAACCCTAAAATAAAAGCTATCCTTTGGGCAGGATACCCTGGTGAGCAAGGTGGCCATGCCATAGCAGATATTGTTTTTGGAAAGCATAATCCTGGTGAGTATCACATTTTACCACATGGACAATATGCATCAGGCAATACAAAATAGTTTCGTTTTTTTTTTTAAATTTTAGAATCCTTAATATTGCTAAGATGTGCATCGAAAATATAATGGAGCAATATGGCTCCCAGTTTGCAAATCTAATACTTTTTTTTTTTTTGTCAATTTAAAATACCTCTAACAAGTGCACATTAATGTTTTTAACATTTTAAATTATGTGTTTGAAACCAGGAGGAAGATTACCCATCACATGGTATGAGGCTGATTATGTTAATAAGGTACCAATGACATCTATGCCACTAAGACCAGTTGATAGCCTAGGCTATCCTGGGAGGACATACAAGTTCTTCAACGGCTCGACAGTCTACCCCTTCGGCTATGGCTTGAGCTATACGAAGTTCAATTATGATATAACATCCAAAGAAATGTCCCTCAATATTACATTGAGCAAGTACCAACAATGCCGCAACTTGAATTACACGAATGAAGCATACGTGAAGCCTTGTCCAGCAGTTATACTTGATGATTTAACATGCAAGGATAAATTTTCTCTTATGGTTGAAGTGCAAAATACTGGGGACATGGAAGGAAGTGATGTTATTATTGTGTACTCCAAGCCTCCAGAGGGAATCATTGGGACGCATTTCAAGCAAGTGATTGGATTTCAGAGGGTTTATGTTCCGACGAGGAAGAGGCACATGGTTAGTTTCACATTCAATGCCTGCAAGAGCTTAAGAATTGTCGACAACGCTGGATATAGTCTGTTACCATCCGGTCGACATACAATTATGGTGGGAGACGCTGCAGCATCAATTTCTATTGATGTTGCCTTTTCCTGGCAACTTTAGGGGCTTAAGTTGGACTTTAGTCCAAAACTTTTGCTTGATTTGAGGTGATTCTAGATTGAAAGCAAGTGAAAATGTGATTCCTTGCAAATTAAATAAAATATTTCACCAAAAATGCATTCTTTTATTACTTCTCTTTTAGGATTCCTAATAAAAAGCGTTTTAAGAATTTACATGCTTTAATTTTTTATTTGAAATTAAAGATATCAGTTACAATTTTGATTCTTCTTTCTACATATATGATTGTCAAAATTGTTAAAAAAATGTTTGCACTTACTAAACTTTTAAATGCGATTGCTTAATAGGATTTCCGGTAAAATTGAATGCTACACTTAGACAGTTCATTCTTGTTCACAAATTTAAACATTAAGTTAAACATTTATCTTCTCAACATTTCAAAAGATTTATTTATATTATTTAGGAACTCCTATAGAAAGAATTTCTTTTATTTTCTTGATTGAACTGTAATGATAGGATTAATGCAACTCAGATTGGAACACGAGACTAGCAAATTTGGTTATCAAACGAAAAATTTCTACAACCCAAGAATGATAAGAATTCTCTTGTCCTAAAATTCGAAGCCTCAAATAGGAAACTCGAAGAAAGGCTAAAAGGATTCAAAAGAAGAGAAAGAAGGTCAAATTAATTGAATTAATTGAAAGATCTTGGGAAGAAGTCCATTGTCCATTGCACCAAGTGAATAGGCAAAGAGCAAATATGGATTTTTTTTCATAATAATTTCCTTGTCAAAACCCAAATATGCCCTCCAAGTATGGGAGCAGGGATAGGTTCACCCGCAAATTAAATACAATAACAAATTACCCCATTAACTAATTGGGTTAGACAAATTATAAAAAATTTAACTGTTGTCATCATCTAAGATTAGCCTTTAATGTAGTCTATGCGTAAGTTACTACATGTAGGGATTACCGCTAGGTACAATCCAATGTTAATTTTATATATGAATTTTTTTATTTTATATTTTAATATCACAGTTTAAATACACAACTTAAGTGTATTAAAAATACACTTAATAATTAATTGTTATAAAAGTTAACTATAATTTTGTCAACCCCACAATTAAGATCATATATGTGTCAATGGTACTGAAAATGAAATTAATTTTTATATTTTTGATACACATTAAAAAATAAAATGTACAATTAATATATTTTTAAATATATAACTAAGATAAACTCCTTACTTATCTTCGAAAAGGGGGCTTAAACTATCTGATTGAAAACTGGAAACCAGAACCTTGTTAGGAAATCAGCATTCATCACACATCTCCAAAGAGGGGGACTTAACCAGTGGCGAAGGCACGAAGAGACCAAGGGGGGTTACGGTCCCCCCTGGTCTTTCGAAAACTTTTCAAAATAGTACTCAAATTTTGTATTTTAAAGATTTCAACCTTAGTTATTCTTAACATTTATGAAAATAATTATCATTACTATTTTTATAAATCTTGTCATTAAATTCAAAATAGAATGTTGATATAATAATTAGTAATTTTTTTAAAATTAATCTATTAAATATAAAGACTGCCTTTTGATTTTTAATATTTTTAGCCCAAAAAATTTGTTGAAAAAACTTTAAACTGCTAACATTTCTTACCCTTTGCCTTCCTCCTATTATGTTCTTGGAAAAACCTTAGATCATTACCTTTATAGTGCTTAAAATTAATCTAAAATATTTATTTTAGTCACCAATATCTATTTTTTTCTATGTCAAATATTAAAACTTCACTTTTAACTCAATTTTTTTGTTGAGTCAAATATATTTATTTTACTTTGTCATTTTTTCGCCATTATTCTACTGTATTATTTAATATATCAATTTTTGATCGTTTCTAAATTCATTACATATATTTTAGATGTGTTTTTTTATTCTATATCTCCCCCCTCCCCACAAATATAACTAGATAATGATTCATTAATTATCAGAAACTTTCAAATTTTGATTTAGACTCAAGTTTATAATTTTTACAACCATTTATCACTCTTTATTGTACTTTATAGTTTTCCTACTCCATTAACTTTATGTTAAATAACTTGACAATTTAATATAACAAATTAATAACAACTGAATTTTTTTTTAATCTAGGCAAATATATTCAACAAGACTATGTTTAGGAAGAAACAGAATTTTCAATTGTCATTTATTTGTTAAATAAAATTAATAAGTCAAAGTTTAAGTAAAAGTCAAATTTTAAGTAAAAATCAAATTAACACAATAAAAACAAATAAAAAAATTTAATACTTTGCACAAATTAATTTAAGTGTCTATAAATTCGGCCACCCCTCATCCCACATCCTGACTCCGCCAGTGGGCTTAACGTATCTAATTTGCGTCTCAGGCCAATAAGAACCTATCAGCTTCAGAAGCCTGGAGTGTTTACTTTCAATTTGGATAGGATCCACCGGAGAACCAAATGGTTTGCACGCCCCTAATTTTCCTTCTATGATACAAGAAAACAACAAAATAATATAATTACAATATCATATAATATTATTAATTTATAATCATAATGTATCATTATATGATTCACTCTTTTCACTAAGAGGTATACATTCATTCATTTACAGAATATTGGGTTAAGAAGAATGAAGAGGTGGGAAGGGGGAGGGAAGCGGGAAATTTTTTGGCTACTTGTTTATAAAAAAAAGTTGGAAAGGAGTGCAAGAGAAAATTTTCATTTACTTTGCTTTTTAAATTTATTTACTTATCCAAATAAAAAGAAGGAAGAAAATAAAAGGATATAGTTTATCTTCTCTCCTTTCTCCTTCCCTCGACCCAAACATATAATTAATGATACATCATAATCGTAAGCTTATAATCATACGTGAATTATAGCATTGTTTGAAGAACAAAAGGGTATAATATAACACAGCTGAAACTACAACCAAAGGCTTAAGGATGATGATAATAATAACGATAGAGTTGGAACCTACTTAAACATAACTCTTGTGCACAACACTACCACAAAATTTTGATCACTCATCTCTAATTGAGATTTATCCACTCTTTATCTATTTTTTAAAAATTAATTATTTTTTTATCTAAAAAGTCATAATAGATCTCAACATTCATAGTAAAGATATAATTAGTTAAGATTTTATATAAATAATAAGTATAAAAATTGTGTAAATAGACCTTAACTAATAATAATAATAATTGACCATCCAATTCAGTGAAAGGCATTAAAATTTCCATCATACTCAGAGACATGAAATAGAATCTTGTTCAGAAAATTTTTGCTTAATGCATCTCATTTCTCTCTACGTACAAATAGCGAAAGCCATAACGTGTTTATACATTCTAGTCAAGTTTGTAGACTATTCTGAGCATGTTTCATCGAAAGAGCTCGACATACAACATGATTAGAGATCAAGGAATGACGTATACTTACACGAGATCACGCATCTGAATTGAATAAGATGATTTCATCTAGTCCACCTCAACAAGAAATATAAAATGATGATTGTCAAAACCATGCCCATATATTTGATCCATTTATCGACACGATTCCTCCTCTCAATGAGCCTCAGTACAGAGTTGGAGAGTCCAACCGTGTTAAGGACATCCAAAGCCTTCCGTTGCGCTCTCTGAGCCAAACAAAGTTGTTTACAACAGTTATGTATTGGGATCAATTGTCACAGTACACCATTTACTCGTGAGAGCACAAACAACACTGCAGAAACATTCAACTTACAGAATAAAAGTAGTAAACTTCTTGAACATAGCCAACACAGAGTTACCAGGCTTGCAAAAAATATTATAAATTCCTTAAATTTAAACATAATAAAACCTAATCTAGAAGTACCCCCATGAACCATTTCAAATTTTCACCATAAACAAAGTTACATGTTTTATGCGTGTCTATGTAGAAGAGGTACCTTCAAACGCTCCCTTTGTTCTGCATATTTGGAAAGGATAGCTGTTCCAGTTGCGAAAGATTCTTCCAACATCCTTGATGAGTTTCGGACTGATTGCATTGCTTGTGCTTCCTCATCAAAAATTCTCAAAACATGAGCCGACTCTCCATTCTACATGATAAAATCAATTAACCACCTTATAAATCAAACTCCATTTTCAAAACAGACCATGGCACGTATCCTCCTAAAGAAATCATCAAGAAAGAGCAATATCAACATAAAAGGTTTGAACTTACTGCTCTTCCAAGTAATTCAGCTCTCTCTTTAGCTTCTGTCATTCTTCTCTGATTCCTCATCAAGAATTTGTCAAGACCATCTTTCAGTGAGTCAACCTCTTCTGCCACTTGCTCGACTTTCCTGCATAAAGAACATTATTTGTGTTCACTCAAGATGTAAGACATCAAAACAAAGATTAGAAAATGAAAGTACACAAGCCTAAGAGCTTAGACTTATATATCACACTAAAAAATAATTGAACGTTGAAATTATGTGGAGCCATGCTTAGCTCCTTATTTCTTCAGACAAAAGAGACCCTAAAATGAAATTAGCACATTTTAATTTTCAACAATATATGTATCATTCATAAACAAATGGAGACATGCACATTTTTTACAACAATTGACCCAACAAAAGATGCACTTCAGAAATTTGCCAATAACAATATTAAAGAAGAAATGAGATCCCAATGGGAAGGTGTTTAGACACTCACGCTTAGTAGTTCAGATATTCATTCTTCCCTGGTAAGATATTTTTTATCAGCTATATTAATTTGATTGAAAGCAACTCAAATATCTATATTGCTACTTCTAAACAAGGAAAATGTGAACTACTAAATGAATACTTAGGTTATGCTAAAAACCAAGTAGTTACTGTGCTTCTTTCAATTTTTAAAATTTCTAGGTTGAGAATTTTCTGACAGAAGCATAATGATGTAAACCGTCAAAGTATCAAATGAATGAATCTTACAGTTTTTCCTTTATTTGCCGTGGCTATAACTAATACTCAACTGTGCTGCCCAAGGATTTTATTTGTAGTTTGGAAATATTATAGGTTTTTTCATTAAGTCAACATGGGTTTGTAATTAAATCAAATATGTAGTATCCCAAAGGGTGTAGCTCAACTAGTTAAAATTATGAGATTCCAAGTTTGAGATTCTATAATGGAGATATCTGGTTTGGGCTTTGAGGAGGGTAGGGAGGGATTTTAAAAAAGAGAGAACTATCCCTTTTTGTATAAACCATGGTGTAGCCAAAAAAAAAAAAACTATGTAGTATATATAGATTAAAAAAAAAACGCAGCAATTATATTTCTAGTAGGTTTAGTTTGTACTAACATCTTTTTTGATATTGGGGATGGTGGGAATCTAAGAGCCAAAGCAATCACTTTTGGATGAGAGAAAGTTTGTGCTAAAATCAAATATCTAAATTATTTTGGTAAGGATTTTTAGGGAAGGTGTGTTTTTTAATGAGAATTACATACCTACAGATTACAAATCTCATGAACAAAATTAGGAAATTACCCCAAAAGAAAACTGGACTAAAAAACTCGATATCAACCCCATTGCCCTTCTGTTTCCACCACCAAAATGGGACTGACATCAAGCCGTTCAGCACTAATACTTGTGCGAAACAATCAAGTGTTACAACTTCAACATTAGAGAAAGACACAATGGCAAGAATTAAAATAATACACTTCCAATAAGATTCAAAGATTTCATAGATTTCATACATACTAGTGCAAATACACGAGCAATTATACCTTTTCCAGAGATCGCGCTGTGGCTTGGCGGCGATGGAGCGCCAGAGGCGATCCATTTCAGCGCATAGCGACTGGATCTGAGATATATCTTTCTTGACGTCGAAGGAGAGTTCGGGCGAGTCCAGTCCTACGGCATTGGACGCAGAGTTCTCGAGCCTCTCCAGACGCTCGATTCCATCCCTCGCCCGGAGGAGTAGCTTCTTCGACCTCTGGTAGATTTCTGATAACGTCCCTCCACCTCCTTCAATCGCTGCCATTGTTGTTTTCGCACATGGAGAAGGATTTTTGAATTTGTTAGACGGTAAAGGAATATTTCTATTATTTTCATTTTTTTTTTCATATTTTATGGTATTCGACATCATCAAGCCAATAGTATTGCGCCATGTCATCTGAAGGTACATCTTTTTTTTCTTACGGGTTTAATTTAACCAAAAAAAGAAAAACCTATGAACCTATCTAGTAACGATTTCCATCTCATGAAGGAAATCCAATAGGATTTTCTCCATTCTCGATGATAATAATATTGAGCTTTCCTCACCTCTAGATATTAGTAATTTCATTACTAATTCCTTTCAACAATTGTATACCTCTAAGAAACATTGTTGCCCCATTAATTCCAATCTAGACCCGAATTGGGACCCTTTACATCCTTGTGATTGTCTCACATTCTGTTCAATCCATTTTGAAAGTGAAGTCTTCAAGGCTCTCAACCCCTTTCACCCTTTTAAGACTGTAGGTGGAGATGGCCTGCACGCTATTTTTTTTAGAAATTTTGGTCCTCCACTAAAAACATCATTTTTGATATCGTTTCCTCCTAATTTACCAAGGGCACACTCCCTACAAACCTCAACCAAACAATTATCATTCTCATTCCCAAAATCCAAAATCCAAAATCCAACCACGATCTCCTACTTTCACCCCATTAGCTTATGCAGTACCTTATACAAGCTTTGTTCCAAGCTCTTAGTCATTAGACTTTGATCATTCCTTAATGAACTTATCAGCCCCCTTTAATCCAGCTTCATTCCAAGGTGAATGGGTATGGATAACACAATTATTGCTCAGGAAATTGTTTTGGCCATGCAAAAAAAAGAAAGGGAGAGTGGGAGAAATGGAAATAAAAATTGATCTTAACAAGGCTTTTAAAAGTCTCAAATGGGATTTCATCAAAAATTGTCTTAGCCATTTCAGCTTCACTCCGTTATGGATCAAAATGATCATGTCATGCATTTGTACCACATCTACCTCAATTTCCATCAATGGATAGTTGACAATGAATTTTTCCCATCTCGTGGCATTTGCCTTGGCAACCCTATTTTTCCATACATTTTTATTTTGTGCATGGAATACCTACTTCTTTCTTGCTTAACAAAAATGTCAACTTGGTAGTTGGAAACCGTTAAAGCATCTAGAAATGGGCCTTCCTTCACATGTGTCCTTTTTTGCGGATGATATCTTGTTATTTGGTAAAGCTCATATTTCCATTGCTTTAGCCATTAAGGAAGTCTTAGAATGTTTTTGTTCTTACTTAGGTAAAAAAATTAATGCCCAAAAATCCAAGATCTTTTTCTCCCTGAACTTTTGTTCCAACACTCGTAGCTCAATTTGCCCCATTCTTGGATTGAATAAAACCAATAGTATTGGCAAATACTTAGGCTTCCCTGTTGTTTCTAAAAGACCTTCTAAAATTGACTTTAAATTCATCCTTGACAAGGCTAAACATAAACTTTCAAGTTGGAAAGCCAAATTTCTATCACCTACTAGGCAAATCACATTGATCAACTCAACCCTTTACTCTTTTCCTTTGCATGTAATGTAATGTAATCTCCTTCTAGCCAGTATTTGCAACTCTCTTGATAAACTTGTTCATGACTTCTTATGGTTAATTGAACAAAATAAGCAAAAGCTCCATCTAATCAACTGGGAAAAGCTACTTGTCTACCTATGAGTCATAGTGGATTGGGCATCTGAAAATATAACAAGTTGAACAAAGCTTCTATCATGAAGCTTATATGGTGTTTTCAAACACTTCCTCAAAGCCCTACCAAGCCAAGTATTGCCTTTAAAGATTAGCAAGTCAACCCTTGCATATTTGGAGGGCCATGAATAAAATCTTTCCTTCATTCTTAAAAGGAATCTCATGGAGTGTTAACAAAGGAAACCAAATCAATTTTCTTCATAATGATTGGCTACATTTTGGACCTCTTAACAACCTAATCTATGGTCTTTTCCCTCAAGACCGCCCATCTTTCATGGTTGCTAATGCTTTTACTTTCCATTCCTCCTTTAGTGAACTTCACTACTTCCTCCCCTCTTCAATTGAAACTTCTATTCTTTCCATATTTGAGCTAGTTAACCCACATGAGGAAGATTGGATTACATGGAAACTCACTTCTACTGGTGCTTTCTCCTTCTTTTTTGCGTACAATTCGGCTTGCAATTTTTCTTCTTCTCTCAACGAATCCTCTTGGCAATGGCTATGGAAATGCCCTTCTATACCCAAAATTAAATTCTTCTTATGGTTGCTTGACCATGATAGGATCCCTTCTAGATTGCTCTTGTCTTCTCTAGGAATTCAAATTCCAACTACATGCCCTCGATGTAATTCCTCACCTAGGTCTGCTCTTCACCTTTTGTGAGATTGTCCTACGGTCTTAAGGTGTTGGTAAGCCATTCCTATCCCCTCAAACCTTCTACATAGCTTTTAGTTTGATCTCTTTGATTGGTTAAAGAGTAACTACACCTCCAAACTTTCACTTACACAACCACAAATCCCTCGGCCTATGCTTTTCTGCTCAATTATCTAGAATTTGTAGCTTGATAGGAACAATTTGTGTTTCCAAAACTACTCTAATTTGCAAGGAACTATTCACAAAGACATGAGTTTTGCTATTGAATTCTACTCTTCCAGACCCCACATAAAGAAATCTACTTCCCTTTCTTTTCTACCTGTTAGATGGACTCCCCCACCAGTCATTTGAGAGACCAAATTGGGGATTTAACCTTTGGTTTAAAATTAACATTAACGGTTCCTCTAGCTCCCTGCATAACAAAAGTAGTGTTGGAGGGATCATCAAAGATCATGAGGGCAATTGGGTGGTTAGGTTTGCTAAAAACCTTGGCTATGGAACCAACAATGATGTTGAACTTTGGGGATCAAGACTGGCCTTGAATTAACACTTAATTTGGGCCTTAGGAGGGTTGAAGTTGAAACTAACTCAACCTTTGCATTAACACACTATCTAATGCTTCTATTAAGAATAAAACTCACAAAGCCTTACTTGCTTCATGCA
>BPVZ01000027.1:2224824-2239563 GCA_020521535.1 Rubroshorea leprosula | reverse complement strand
GTATTTTCTTTTGTGTAATCATTTGATTTGGGTCCAAGCCAAATACACACTTGGGGCATGTTAAGTATGGAAAGGAAACTCCCTCCTTACCCTGTAAGGTTCAAAGGGCATTGTAGAATTTTTACACTTTAAAATTACAATAAAAAAGAATAAAATTAACATTTTTAACCTTTGTTTTCCCTAATACAATTTTTAATAAGTAATTTTTTCTTCTCACATTTGGAAGGGAAAAACTTTCCCTTCAACCTTTTTAATGTAAGATTCATTTCACAACTTTATCCTTACTTTCCTAATATTAATTTCTTATCAAAAATTAAAAAGTTAATAAACTAATAAAATTTCGACAAAATTTTATTATAGGACTTATTAATTTTAGTAAGTTTCTATATGATATCTTGCAATTTCCAGTTAAAACTTTCTTGATAAAGTTGGCCTCTAACCCAATAAGCCCGTATATAGAGTCTATATTTGTTTGCCTAACCTTGGTGGTTGCTAGACCACCATGACTAACCTCATCTATTAAGTGTATAGTAGATGTGTTAAAATTATTAAACTGAGTCTTTCTCTTCTTACAGCTCTTCCGGAAAGTTGCCTTGGCAGAAGCCTCTAGCATGTTATGCCACATCCGCCCCACAAGAATCATCCAGCACAGAATCTGCAGCCCTTGAATCACCTACATTCTCATCTTCAACCACTTCCTCCACTGACTTTTTCTTCCTTTTACACTTCTGATTACAAGAGATATCCACTAACCCCTCATTAGAAAATTCTCCACCATCTTGGACATCTTCTTTGAAGAATCTAGAACATATGGGATTCCTTCAAGTAATGCACTGAGACTATCATCTCCCATTAATCTACCATCCTTCACCTTCAGTTTCTTAGCTAGTTTCCTTACCAGTTCCAAATCCTCCTGAGTAGATATGGAAGCACCAGGCACCTTCATTTCGAAATACTCTTCAAACTTGGTTTTTGAAGTTCCCTTCTGCCTCTTCTTTCCTTTAATCATTTTTTTAACCCCAGATTTCTTTGGTATTGCAGAATGTTCACCGGTGATTCTATATTAAGTTTACTCAGTAGTTAGCAGCGGGTAGCCGTCAATAGTGGCAGGACAAAAATCCATGGTATGGTGGCTAGCAAAGTGACCGCTATTCAAGGCTATTCAAGGTTATTGATAGTAGATAGTGAAAATAGTAGAAAGGCAAAAATTCACTATGATAACGTAGCTATTAGCAGCCATCAAAAAATGTATAAATACATTTAACATATATATAACAACAAGCTTTTTTATGAAATAAAATTAAAATCTCATTAGAAAAAAGTGACTGATTACTACATTCACTAGTTCAACATACTATACAATACATTTATTAAAAATTTATTATGTTATAATATGAAATTAATGTAAATAAACTTAAAGATACAGTTATGCATGCAAGATACAAGAACTAGCAAAATTAATTGCACTTATACTATATTTTAATGACTAAATTGGGTATGTGTCAAAAATTGTGTCAAACCTAATAGTCTGCCTCACTTGGTGCCTTTGTGCAGTTCTGCAAGGAGTTTCCGTTCACTTTAAGTACACTATTTGCCCCAGGTGCGTACTTGAAAAACTGCATGAGTTCAACCAAATTGTAAATCAGCTAATGCTTTTGCTGAAAGTGTATTGGGAAATTGCAGTTCAATCAAAATTCTAAATCAACTAAAAGCTTTTCACAATAACTAATCTTTCTTCAACCATAAATAGTTTGACCGAATTGTTATGCACTAATTTAAAAATCTTGATTTAAGGTCATAGTTAAGAGTTCAAACCCTTGTATTGCCAAGTAATTAACTTCTCCAATATACAAAAAATAAAAATAAAAATAAACTTCTCTTTCTTCATATGTACACTTTTTTTTTTTTTCTGAAGATACTCCATCTATTTCAAATTAATTATTGTTTGTCTTTCTTTGGCAACTCCTGGGAGAAAATGGTACATTTGTGGTGTAGGGGAACATTACGAAAATGGACGAAAGCTTGTAATACCCGTCGACACAGTTGCTCCAAGTAGTGCTCCAATAAGCTGCGCTCCTTCTCCAGCATGGCCGCCTGTGGAACATTACACATCAATGGCTGCTAAAGAGACTACAATTATGCAGCTTGCATTTGCAATAGTTGCTGTCATTATCACAATGGCAATGGTTTATTATTAATTAGGATTAGGATTATTGTACATTATTTAATTACTAAAATTTTCAATAAAAATTGATTTCCAAACACTAGTAATTAGAGTTTTGAATGTATACCAATTATATTTTATTTTGAAAAATAATTTGTATACCTTTCAGTTTAACACATTTTATAACAATGATTAGTTTAGTCATTAAAATTTATAATCTTAAGTTTTCATTCAAAATTGAAAATAATAATTTCTTAACGAATGTAATGTTGTAGAATATGTTAAATTAAAGGGTGTATTAATCATTACTCTAGTAGTTATTAGTTGAGATAAGATCTTAAATACTCATTTATTCTCCAATAAAACTCAAATAATTATTTATTCTCTGATGAAAAAAATGATTTGTTCTTATCATCATCTTTTCCTTACATCTTCACATCACAGCAAATACTGCAATCAATTTTCTATGTAATAACGCCGCTGATAATATTTGCTAAAGCAATAGGCACCAGCAAGTACCAGCAACGTCACCACCGCCAGTCTTCTACTCGTGCTAAGCCTCCGTAAACAAGCAATACATTTCTTCCCACTGTTTTCATTAATACCTGCAGAAGAATCATGAGGGGGAGCCTGAGGAGGTTTTATGGGCATTGTTATGCGAAGGACGCCGGAAGTAAGCTTGGCCCTTATTTCACTGGTTTTGATGTCATCGGGGACTTTGATTTCTTTGCGGAAACGCCTCCATTTGTTTCCTTCCAACGGACGTTCGCCGGTGATGGATAGGATGCCCGCATTATTAATCATAACCTTCATTTGTTCCTTTTGGAAACCTACAACCAAGGTTAAGGAATAACCTTAATCAACCTGTTGGACTTTTTCTTAAATGTACAATTAAGTCCTAATATTTCGATTGAATCTAATAAACACCATGTATTAATTTCTAGTATCCTCAAAATTGTTCAAATTTAGTACTGCTAATGTAATAATTAAGGAAAATGATATGTGCACATCCGGGTGTGCACACTCCTCTTTGAAAAAAAAAAAAGCCCATCACCACCCGGTTCAATTTTTTTTTTTATGTGGGGGTGCACACCCGGGTGTTGGATCCGGGTGTGCACCAATCAAGGTCCAATAATTAATCAAGCATAATTGCCTTTGTATAATAAGTCTTAATTAAACTTTCCCTCGACTTAATTTTCCTTGCACCTTGATTCCAATGTCCAAGCAGAGCGTTATTATGGTGTTCCACATGCAATAAAAAGGAAGCAAAAGAGAAAAAGATAAGGTATTAATTAACACTGATCCACGCTATATACTGTATGTTTAGTGTCTCTGGACAAAGTGGTTTGTAGGTAACTCTATCTAAACAAAATATTTAGTTAGTTAAATTAATTTATTTTGGAAACAAAAAATATATAGAGTTTCAGGGCAAATTTGGATGTTAGAAAACAAGTAGAAGCTTAATTGTATCCAAATAAAATATAAGGTCTCAATTAATGGACTTTAAGAAGAGAATATATATAACATTTCTTAAAAAAAGAAGAAAAATTCATGAGAAAATGAATTGCTTTTCCCTGAGAAAGGGATCTAAGAAGGAATACCTTGCAAATGGAGGTCAACAGTTTTAGAACATTCATCTTTTCCCCATTCGCAGAGAGGCTCAAATTCTTCATAAGAGCGCCTCCACCAGACTTTGGTTGCCATAAGGGACCGTCGTTTTCTTCTGTTTCTTTGACCAAAAATATCAAGAAATTCTTGAGCAAAATGTTGTGTACCCTTTAATATTGCACGCTATTTATATAATTGAAAGAAAAGAGAGAATATCAAGAGAGGTTAATTTCCTTTTGAAGTTTTTTATTGAAACTTTAAAAAGAAATATTCTTTTCTAGTTTCAGAGGAAGTCGATTAGCTTAGTTTTTGCCTCTTTGGCTATACTTTTTCTCCACGGTGATTCATTATTCCTTCTTTGTTTCATAACCCTTTCTTGGCCTTTGCATGACACATGCAAGTGATGTTTCCTACAAGACATGATCGATTACATGTTAAACGGTTTTCCATTTTTTTAAAATGAGGACAAATTGTTATTTAATTTACCAATTTGTTTAGTTTAGATCGATCTTCATGAATACTTTATAGGGAGCAGCTAGAACTTAGGAGTATAATTGGAAAAGTATAATTGGAAGGGGAGTTATTTACTTTATGTAATAGTTTGATTTGGCTACGGTGTATTTGGTTAAAGGTGATTTTCTAAGATAGTTTTTATTGGTAAACAAAAGAAATCGATTAGCTTAGTTTTTGCCTCTTTGGCTCTACTTTTTCTCCACGGTGATTCATTATTCCTTCTTTGTTTCATAACCCTTTCTTGGCCTTTGCATGACACATGCAAGTGATGTTTCCTACAAGACATGATTACATGTTAAGCGGTTCTTTTTCATTTTTTTAAATGAGGACAAATTGTTATCTAATTTACCAATTTTTTTAGTTTAGATCGATCTTCATGAATACTTTATAGGAGGCAGCTAGAACATAGGAGTATAATTGGAAAAGTATATTTGGAAGAGAAGGTTATTTACTTTATGTAATCGTTTAATTTGGTTACAGTGTATTTGGTTAAAGGTAATTTTTTAAATATAATGTTTATTGGTAAAGTAATTGAAAAAGTATTGTATAAAAAATTGATAAGTTTGTAATAATATTTTTTTAGGATGTTAAATTTGTTTTATTTTATAAGAAATTGATATAGGATAAGTATAGGTAAAATTGATAAAAAAAAAAAAAAGAAGTTATTAAATGAGTTTCATATAAAAAAAGTTGTAGAGGTAAATGAGGACAAGCTGTTTGAACTTATACAAACATGTTCATTTCATTCGGTTAGAATTCTATTAAAATTAAAAAAATTTTCTTTCGTAAAATAGATTTTCAATCCAGTAAAATGCTTTACAAATAGAAAATAGAGTTTAGATGGGGAGCTGAATTCCATGTTTCCTTTTTGGGACAATCCTATGATTTTGTTTTTTATCTACTTCTTAGATATAACTTTATAAAATGATGTCAATGAGTTTGAGTATCCCTTGTACTCACATGATAAAATTTTTTTGCTTTTAAAAAAAAATATAAAAAAATTGTAAGAATCATTTTCCTTTAAAAAATATAAAAAAGAAATGTTTATTAGTTGGGGTAGTGTCAGAGAAAATAAAGTTAAAAAATTCTACTTTTACACTCTATTTTTTATAGCTTTGAGAAATATAAGTACTAAAATACCCTCACAAAATCATGAAATGAGGCATTTTTTGGAAAAGTAAACCAAACACCCCTTAAAGGCATGTTAAGCATGTAAAGGAAACTCGCTCCTTGCCCAAGAAGGTTCAAGGGCATTTTATAATTTTCATATTTTAGAACTACAACAAATAAAAAATATAATTAACATTTTTAACGTTTATTCCCTTAATACAATTTTTAATAAACAAACTTTTCTCACATATTTGGAAGGAAAAAACTTTCCCTTCAACCCAAGGACGGGGATATAATGAGGGCAGGGGCCGTGGTCCCTGACAGCCCCTGGCGTTTTGGAAAAAAATTGATACTTTTAAGTATTTTAATAAAAAATTAAGAAAAAACTAATCTACATAAATAAATTTAATAAATAAAGTAAATATTTGACTTGAAAATTTTAATACATGATTCAAGAGTCTAAGATTAACCCAAAGATTTATTTGAAATAAAAGAAAATAAACCTATGAAAAAGTTGACACAGATGGCTCAGTACTGTCAAACCTAGGCTCCTCTGGAACGAGAGGTGTCTTCCGCAACGAAAATGGTCTTTGATTCACTGGGTTTGCCATCAAGCTAGGAATTGGAACAAATAACACGGCAGAATTGTGGGTTATTAAAAGAAGTCTTGAGATCACAATTGACAAAAGGCTTTAGGAACCTTATCATAGAAACTGGCTCGATGTTTTCTGTGCATGTCCTTGTTGAGCAGGATAGCATCTCCAGCACTCATCGACGTCCTATATTGTTAAATCTTGAAGATTGTTGATCCCTCTACTTGAGGAGGTCCAAGTTCTTCATACCTACCGAGAAGGAAATGGAGTGGCGGACGCCTTGGCCAAGTTTGGTTCCACCCTGGAGGAACCCTTAATGTTCTTTTGATTCTGTTCCATCTTTTTGTAACTTTGTTTACTGCCAGCATCTGGCTGGTGTTACTATGTACCGCCATGTAAACTAGTCTCGATTTATATTATTAATATAATTGCCTTTCGTACCAAAAAAAAAAATCACAAAGCCATCACTTGACATGCACATGTCAGGAAAGTCTAATATTACTGTTGAATTTTAATGAAAAATAGCCAAAACAACATCGTTTTTGTTCTTTTTAGGACAAATTTTTTCGAACAAACTCAGCTCTATTTAGAGAGTCGAGCTTGGTTACTGTTCGTGCTTTATTTTGCTCAATCGTTGCCTCAATTTGTGCTCTATTTTATTTTGAAAGAAGAAAAACAATGCAAGTGATCTTTAAAAAGGTGGAGATGAATGTTGATAGATTAGTGGAGGTAATTAAAATTAAAGCCTTTTTGTGGATAAAAAATAGAGTTGGTGGATATGGGTTTTTATTGTATGAATAGATTATTTATCTGAAATTGTGTTTCAAAATAATAGATATTTAAATTATAATAGTAAAATATAAACTAAATGAATAAGAATACCCCTTATACTCCAACATAATAAAATTTTCTTTTGATGAAAAAAAAAAAAAAAACAATGCAGCTGAGCTTCAGGTGAAAATGCTCTTAGATCTTGGGCTAAGGCTTACCAATATTAATTTTTAGTACTGTTCAAAAAAAATTCTACGCTTGGGTAGGTTTTCTGAGTCTCAACTCAACCCAAAAAGAAATTGGGCTTTCCTACGTTCAGGCCTAACCGTAACTTTTCCCCCTTTAGAAATCCCTAGAACCTTGAATATGAGCACAGCTTCGCCGTTTAAAAATTTCTTCTCCGCGCAGATTTCAGACATTCTTTCGATTTTTCTCCGGCAACCAAAGAAGCAAGCAGAAAAGGGTACCTTCGTTCTTTCCCTCTTTCTTTATATACACCTAGATATGCTCGTTAGAGAAGTACTATTGAATAATTTCTACAGTGAAAGCACCATCATACACAGGTTTTTCCACAGAAAAGAACCCAACAGACATCAAAATCATAGCTTTACCAGAAACCCACTTCGTTTCTTTTGTTGAAGTTAATTTATAACCTTACTCACCTATATTGATTGGTTCTTTTTCAAGATTCAAATAAGGGATTTGTTTGTTGTTTTGGGTTGGTTTCAGTTTTGTTGTTCAAAACACTGTATTTTACTTTTAGAGGAAAATGGGTGACTCTGTTGCTAGGAAAATTCGGAATATATGTATACTGGCTCATGTTGATCATGGTAAAACTACTCTTGCTGACCATCTCATTGCCGCCACGGGTGGTGGTGTGCTTCATCCTAAGTTAGCTGGGAAACTTAGATTTATGGATTATCTTGATGAAGAACAAAGGAGGGCTATAACAATGAAGAGTTCTTCCATTGCTCTTCACTACAAAGATTATGCTATTAACCTCATAGACTCCCCTGGTCATATGGATTTCTGTAGTGAGGTGTCTACTGCTGCTCGATTGAGTGATGGTGCATTAGTTTTGGTTGATGCTGTTGAGGGTGTCCATATTCAAACGCATGCTGTACTGCGTCAGGCTTGGATTGAGAAGGTTACACCTTGTTTAGTGCTTAACAAGATTGATAGGTTGATTTGTGAGTTAAGGTTGAGTCCAGCAGAAGCGTATAACAGGTTATTGAGGATAGTTCATGAGGTCAATGGGATTATGAGTGCGTATAAGTCGGAAAAATATTTATCTGATGTTGATTCAATTCTTGCTGGACCTACTAGTGGGGTAGGTGATGAAAATATTGAGTTTATAGAGGATGATGAGGAGGACACTTTTCAACCCCAGAAGGGGAATGTTGCATTTGTGTGTGCGTTGGATGGGTGGGGGTTTGGGATTCATGAGTTTGCCGAATTTTATGCTTCAAAGCTTGGAGCTAGTGCAGTGGCACTTCAGAAGGCTTTGTGGGGACCTCGGTATTTTAATTCAAAAACCAAGATGATTGTGGGAAAAAAGGGATTGGGTGGAGCTAGTAAGGCTCGACCTATGTTTGTACAGTTTGTTCTTGAGCCACTTTGGCAGGTTTACCAAGCTGCTCTGGAGCCTGATGGGGATAAAGCAGTGCTTGAAAAAGTGGTTAAGTCATTTAATTTGTCCGTACCACATCGTGATCTGCAGAATAAGGATCCAAAAGTTTTGCTTCAAGCTGTCATGAGCAGGTGGCTTCCTCTGTCAGATACAATCTTATCAATGGTGGTTAAGTGCATGCCAGATCCTATTGCAGCCCAATCTTTTAGAATTTCACGTTTGCTTCCTAAAAGAGAAATTATAAATAAAGTGATTGACCCTAACCTGCTAGCAGAGGCAGATCATGTGAGAAAATCTATTGAAGCTTGTGATTCTAATCCTGGAGCACCTTGTGTTGCTTTTGTGTCCAAGATGTTTGCTGTGCCAATGAAGATGCTGCCTCAACGTGGTCCATGTGGTGAGATTTTGAGCAATTTCACTGATGAAGGTGGGAATGGGGAATCAGATGAGTGCTTCCTTGCATTTGCTAGGATCTTTAGTGGCATTCTTTCATCAGGACAGAAAGTTTTTGTGCTTTCAGCTCTCTATGATCCCTTGAGAGGAGAATCCATGCAGAAGCATATACAGGAAGCAGAGTTGCATTCCTTATATCTGATGATGGGTCAAGGTCTAAAACCAGTGGCCTCTGCAAAAGCAGGGAATATTGTGGCAATTCGAGGACTTGGCCAGCATATTTTAAAAACTGCCACTCTTTCATCCACAAGAAACAGTTGGCCTTTCTCAAGTATGGCATTCCAGGTTGCCCCCACCCTGAGGGTTGCAATTGAGCCATCTGATCCAGCAGATATTGGTGCTCTGATGAAAGGACTGAGGCTTCTTAACCGAGCAGATCCCTTTGTGGAGGTCACTGTTTCATCTAGAGGGGAACATGTCCTAGCTGCCGCTGGGGAAGTTCATCTTGAAAGATGCATAAAAGATTTGAAGGATAGATTTGCAAAGGTGAGTTTGGAAGTCTCCCCACCTCTTGTATCCTATAAAGAGACCAGTGAAGGCAACTTATCAAATCCATTAGAGAATCTGAAACAGTTAAGTAGTAGCTCAGATTATGTTGAGAAGATCACACCAAATGGGCGATGTACCATCCGAGTTGAAGTCATGAAACTTCCCCCTACATTAACTAAGGTGCTTGATGAAAGTGCTGATTTGCTTGGAAATATTATTGGAGGTAAGCTGGAGCAGAGTAGTAAAAGCTTAGAAATACAGGCATCAAGTGTCGGAGAAGATGAGAATCCAAAAGATACTCTTAGAAAACGCATGGTTGACGCTGTGGAGGTTGATATGGTGTCTGGAAATGAAAATGACAAGGATAGGGCTGAGAAATGCAAGGCCAAGTGGCTCAAGTTGCTTAGCAGGATCTGGGCACTTGGTCCAAGACAGGTTGGTCCAAACATTCTCTTGGTTCCAGATTACAAAAGAAACAATAGTGAGTGTTCTGTTCTTTTACGGGGTTCCCCTTATGTTTCTGTGAGATTGGGCTTTGCGGAAAATTCCAGTTCTGGTGACTTGGCTGCTGATACATCTTCAGAAGTAATTGAATCATTGTATAAGGAAGCAGAGAGCCTTGAAAGCAGTGTGTTATCTGGTTTTCAACTTGCTGCTGCAGCTGGCCCCTTATGTGAGGAACCAATGTGGGGTTTGGCTTTTGTCATTGAAGCATATATTTCTCCTTTGACTGCACAGCCTGAGGAGTCAGAAGTTATGCAACAATCTGAGCAGTATGGCCTTTTCACTGGACAGGTTATGACAGCTGTCAAGGATGCCTGTAGAGCAGCTGTACTTCAGAGAAAACCCCGACTTGTAGAAGCTATGTATTTTTGTGAGTTGAATACTCCAACTGAATATCTTGGCTCTATGTATGCTGTGCTTTCTCGGAGGCGAGCCAGAGTTTTGAAGGAAGAAATGCAGGAAGGCTCTCCACTTTTTACCGTGCATGCCTATGTGCCCGTTTCTGAGAGTTTTGGTTTTGCTGATGAGCTGAGGAGATGGACATCAGGTGCAGCTAGTGCGCTTCTTGTACTTAGCCACTGGGAAGCACTATCTGAGGACCCTTTCTTTGTACCCAAAACAGAAGAGGAGATAGAAGAATTTGGAGATGGTTCTAGTGTTCTTCCTAATACAGCAAGAAAACTGATTGATGCTGTGAGGCGGAGGAAGGGTCTCCCTGTGGAAGAAAAAGTAGTTCAGCATGCAACAAAGCAAAGGACACTTGCACGTAAAGTGTAAAAGTTGTTTATTGTTTTTATTATTTTCCATAATGGAAATATTACGGCAAAACAGCTTTTAGACTATACATCAATGATATAGTTAATATTAACATGGATTATTTTCTAATGTTGATCTATTTATGGATTCATTTTTGTTGTAAACTGTAGCATATGGCCGTCATTATTTATTTCTTTCCTTGTAATTGTGGCTTTTGTGCTTTTTCTTTCGAACTGGTGAATTTTCAGCAGAAAGTTCATGGATAAATTGCATGTTTCCTTCTCTTAAGCCATTGATAAGTGGCAGCTTACTTCACTATGAATTCTTTTATTTATCTTAGAATGCCTTTTGTATATCTAATATATGTCCGGGATTAGTTCACTCTGAGGTGTAATTAGTCAATTATAAGAGCGAGGAACCACAACCATGATTGGACATGGATTTGAATTTTGCACCTTGACTTCAAGGGACTATTATAATGAAGCCCTGAATAATATCAGTTTAGCTGCTGGTAAATTGCACCTCGATGACCCTTTTTGGAACTTGATTGTTTCAATAAATAGATTATTTCGAAAAACTTATTATGATATCTGATTTCTTTAATTTCGCTTTCTAATCACCTTTAATAGAAAATAGTAGTTAATCTAGCACTTCTTTCTCTCGTGCATACTATCAAGTACATAACAGATTTTTCAATTCAGAGTATACTGAATCAGTGAATCTGATATACTTGCTGCGATATCTTTGCTGCATCAGGTTTTGTGATACAGTTGGTATATCTTCCTCTTCAATAAGGTTTAGCTTTCCTTGTTGGAAAGTATAACATCCTTTACATTGGCATCTCAGGTTTACTTGTTATTGCTTCTGCTGATCAAAGAGAAACTTTGTTTTGCTTGATCTCATAAAGTTTTCTGTACTAGTAAATTTATGATGCAATCTGCCTTTGTTCTATATATAAGTCTAGCTTTCTTCTATATCATTGTGAGAGTATTAAACATTTTATTATGTATTTTGGCACCTGAGTCTTTCAGGGAATATCCCAATCATTAAGAACTTGAGTCCTTTCAATGATTAAGAATTGAAATTTTCATATCAAAAATCTTCAATCCAAATCTTGAGATGGGTGAGGAGAGATATAAGTAAAAAACAGTTATCTCTTATTATATAGTTTATTATCTAACGTAACAAAAAAAAATTTTTTTTGATGCCTGGTGGTTAAATGGTTCAATCCAACTTTCTTCTAGAGATATCTGTTGATAATTTTGCAAGCTTTATTCTTTATTAATGTGTTCCTTGGCTTCTGCTGTGGCTTTTGAATGTTTTCTGTTTAACCTGAACAATTTAATTTCTTTCAACCTTTTGTGGAATTTTCTATTCGATCAGGTTATTCTTTTAACCATTATGCTGAATCGTTAATTACATATATTTAAAACCATTTTTATAACTATGTTTTTTCGCAACAAAGGAAAAACTTTGTTCTTGTTAGCCAGTATCTGCATCCACTCGGCAATTTGTTTTTTCAACGTTAATTTTATCACTTTATTTACTTATGGATAATCGTGAGGTTAATCCCTCTCATCTTCTTTTGAGGAGGGTCATCCTTTTGTCATGGAAGATTAGGAGATTACATCATGACTTTCCTTTGCTGTTATCTTCGGTTTTTACGGAGCACTTCTAATATTCATTGAGAATTCTTTCACATTCACTCTAGAAACAAAGCAATTTAAAGAATTTTAAGTTCCCTCTAATTCTAGTTTTAATTCATAACATATAGAATGAACTAGATGGTCAAAATTTTCTATTCAATAGATGATGTGATCCTTCTTGGTGATCACCGTGTTGATTCATTGATGCCCGAGCTGAAATACAGACATGTTTAACCCTTAAGGTTCTTTCCATAGACCATATAGAGAAAGGTGAAGGAAGTGACCCTGCAGGTTGCAAGAACAGCAATTCTACTTTGGATTTCTATGTCTTGCTTTTCATAGACATCAATATCTTCTGTAACTTACAAATGCAGTGAACTAATTATCTCTTACTTCGTAGGTTGATTAAAAATCAAGCAATTTCCTTTGAAAAAAAAAATGAAATCCCTTTTAAGCATTTTACTCATAATAACATCTTAGCTACTCAAGGGATAGTAGTGTGATTAGCTAGTAATTGTTAGTAAGGGGTTTGCCCTCTACTTAGTTGGCCATAGTCTATTCTTTGACAAGGTCAATAGTGCAGTAATTTTCATAAATTTCTTAATCTTGATGTTGATAACTTAGCTTTTAATCAGACCAAGATAATGGCATCATACAAGACAGAAAAAGATGAAGTATCCATGCACAACACCTACCTTAAAAAGGTAATAGAAGTTAGTGCTCAAACTTGTACAATTTAAATACACACTCTGTCCTTGGAATCAACTGAAAGACCTCATACAAGTACAATCATTGAATCGTTTCTTATAAGTCAAAAAGGTCTTTGATTGACACTTTAATGTATTGCTGTTGCGTATATGCATTGCCCCAAAAGCCAATGAGAAGTGAAGGGTAAAACAGGGGCAAGGTGATGTAGTATCAGTAAAACTTACGTCAGGGAAAGCATAGCTCAAGAATATTAGTGAAAGCAACTATTCTTTGTTTCCAATACTTGTATTAGGTGCTGTTTTAGAAGCTAAAGCAACAAGGAAGTCTCTGTAATCCCCAGATGGGATGCTATCACATATTGCCTCTCTGAGTTCCATTCCATATTTTCTCTTGAAAACCTTCTGAATCTCATCCATGTCCAGCTCTGCCCTGCTCACCATCACCCGCGTCAGCACGCTTTTATCTGCTGTCATCCCTTTGATGCTCAAGAACAAACTCTGCAACCAAAAAGGGAAAATCTCCCTCAAGCTCATTCTTTTGAGCCATGCTATGCTATTCTAATTTTCTGATGCAGGGGATTTACCTTTGCATAATGCTCAGGCGGATTGCATATACATTTGATGACCCTTTTCAAAGTATCTTCAAATTCCCCTGAAGTCTCTTTCTTGATTGCCTGGAGAAGATGGAGATTAAGGAGAAAGTTTCCTCAGGTGTAGAAACAAATAGAAATAGGCACATCATGTTTTTCTTTTTCAAGTTACCTTTATGTAGTCATGTCCATAGATATGTTTATAGCAAGAAAAAGTCAGCTTCAGCTGTGGAACGCTCCTCTTAGTAAAAATCTCAAGCACAACAGCTTCATCAATGGTGCCTGGTCTTCCCTCCCCTGTTTCAAAAAGCCTCATGGCATCGCATTTCGCAATGTGTTGGCTAACATCTGTATGATGTGCCTTGTGTGATGCAGCTAATGCTACTAGAATCTGTTATATATTATATAAATATTCAATTCCCATGTAGAAGCTTTAGAAACGAAGTTTTAAGGCTATACTAATTGCGGAGAGAGTTATAAGAAACTTGCCTTTTGGAAAGGGTGGGGAGGCTCAATATTGATGATATCCTGATCAAGCTGCCTTCTGTACTTTGATTGATAGACCTGTTTGATGAGGCTGAAATGGCTTGATTTTCGCCCTGTGAAAATCTCCACCAGGGCAATGTAATTAGGATCACAATGCTCAAGAGCTTCCCTAGCAATAGTGGCATCTCTCTCATGTGGATCAAGCAACCACTTTACCAGGGCTATATTCTCATTACTTTTCTTCTTCTGCAAAAGAAGAATCAAGTCTTCCCCATAAATCTCCTTGTAATTCTCTCTAATTTTCCAACATTCATGATGGCTCCGGGCATCCAAAACCCGGAGCAGCTGGCTCAAACTTCCCCTTGAATCATGAATTTCCTGGCATTCTTTCTCGAACCCGTGACTCGAAGAAGACAAGAGGATTTTGGTGGACATGAAGGGAGCTTAAGGAAGATGAAGGGAGCTTGAGGAAGATGAAGCTAGCTGGTGCCTTTGCTTCGGGTTAAAAAGGAGAAGCCGAACTTGGGGACAAAGGAAGGCATGTCATAGACTTTTTTGAGCTTCCTATAGGGCTGTTTGGTCATAGGATCGCTTTATTAAGAAAGTACTGTATAAAAAATTGTTAAGTTTTGTAATAAAGTTTTAAGAGATTTTTGTTGGATTATAAATTTTGTTATATTTGATAAAAATTTTATATAAAAAAAGTTGTTCAGTAAATT
>BPVZ01000027.1:2183307-2196645 GCA_020521535.1 Rubroshorea leprosula | reverse complement strand
AAATGTTGCAGCTGTTGCCTACTACCAGACGTTCTCGTGCCTCCTACCAGTGGCCTTAATAATAATAACAAAGGTCAAAGATGTAACTTATGAATTGGATTCACTGCTAGGGTCATGTATATGATTTAAATTTTAGAATCAATATTTAAAAAAATTTTTTTTTTTTAATATTCTAAGACAATATGTAAAGTGTATCAAATTTTAAGAATGTTTAAAAATTATTAAATTATTAAATTTTCTTTTAAAAAAGTATTAGTTTTAAGATGGGTAAGTTGATACAAAGATATTTAATTGTTCAAACCAAAAGAAAAAAAGAATGAAGATTCATTCTATGAAGTTATCAATTGTCTCTAATAGAGTTAGGATCAATTCATATGTGATAGAAAATATTTTATTGCGTTTATTTTTAGTAGAGTTAATTTTGATTTTTTTGGCTTTTTAAATATAAATTTTAGATAAAAATTTAATATATTATATAAATAATAATTAAATTTTTTTTATCAAATAAAAATATTTGATAAGAACTTCACATAGCGAAAAAGCTTTTCAATTGTTATTTGTGTAAATTATTAAATTTTTATTTGAAATTTATATATGGAAAGTTAACAAATTAAATTAAATCTATTAAAAATAAATAGAAAGAGTACTCCCTTAGTCCCAAACTGTTATTTTTTATTCTGAATTTATCTCAAATTATTATTTTTTTATTTTTTAAAAGTAAATAAATATTTTTTCCAATTTAAATATTTTTTCTAATTTAATTTTATCATTATTTATTTATTTTCATTAATTATTTTATTACAAAAAATTTGACTTTATTTTTTAATTTTTTTAAAAATAATAAAATAAATAGATAAATTATTTCTAAATTTTTTTGAACAAACTATAATTATTTACATATTAATTAAAAAAAATTTGTGAAAGTCAAACGCACAATTCATAAAAAAAAGAATGAGCCTAATCCAAGTTCAATATTATAGGCCCGAGTGATCATTCAATTATTTCTAAATTTTTAATTTAAAAAAAATAATTATTTTGAGGTAAGGAAGTAATATTTATATCCTGATTTCATAATCATTAATATTATCATTTACACTTTCAGTTCAGGTAATATTCCTTGTAAACAAAAAAAACTTATCCCTTTCGTAAAAGAAAATTACAAGAAAGGAATAGAAAAGAAAGGAATTGGGGCATATTAGTCATTTCAACAAGGAGTTTCGGACAATTAGTCAGTTTACAAAGTTTGACTGTTAACATTTTCAATAATTTTTCTTTTTCTTCATTTTCCTTCCCATCGGAGTTTCCTTCCCCTTTATATTTGCTGTCTTTCGGTTCGATCTCCCAAGTAACGTTTCCGTCCACGTGGCAGCTTCTGGATGCACCAAGAGCCCTCGTGGACCCGATTCTCATGCACGTCTTTGCGCCAAAAGCAAGAGGGCACAATCGTCATTACACATTTCCGGTACCGAAAACTGCCCCTCCCCTTGTAGTATTCCCCCACTTCTCTCCTTCGTCTCTTGAGCTTTTCCGGTTCTGGACCTTTTCGTGGGGTATATTCCTCGGTTCGATTCTCTACGTAACAGCAATCACTTGGCATATTTTCCTTAAAGATTCTTCTTGTTCTGTGTCTCAAAATTATCCTTGAGTTTTTATCTGAGCAAATCACAGGTGATGTGCATAAATCTGGGATTTCTTTTAATCTCCAAAATGGGAATTATGAGTTCTCTGGTTGTGGTTTTTGAGCTTGGTTCTTTATTTCTGTATTGTTTCTGTTTTATTTATTGAGAATTGAAACATGGGCATTGGATTTCATGAGCTGCCAATGTGTGGGGGTGGGTGCTGGGGCAGTTGATGCATGTCGTTTCTTGTGCTATTTTTGTTCTTGTTCTAGCGTTATGAGGTGAAATTTGTGGGTTTTTTTGGTGGATTTAATACATTGTGATGGGTGTTGTCTGAATTGATGGATTTTGGATCTGGGTGCTGACTCTAAAGGATTGATCCCATGTTTCTTGTGGTGTTTCTCTTGTTTCACGTTTAAAGTTTGCATTTTTATCATTGGATCTTGTCTAGTTTGAAGCGTTTGTTACTTTGGTTTCTGCATCTTGTAAGAAAAAGATAAACTTGGTGTCAGGAGTTACGAGTCTCGGTTAATTCTCTTCTTTTCATCCTATTTGTATCAATTTTCAGGCTTACATAGAGATCAATGCAATTTTTATTTTTAATTTTTCCATTTTGTCTTCTGTAACTGTATAACTTTTTCATTTTTTTTTTTTTTAAATTTCCAGAAGGACGCCCTTGGGCTGTCACTTTGTTGTTTTTTTGGTCAATTTGCAGTCATATGTGTTTTCCTTTTTTCCTTTCATTGTTGTATTTCTTCCAGAAGGAACTTTATACTGAAAGATCGATTTCAAATCCAGGTGTTGCTAAACCAGTTTATGAAGGATGTCTTTCTGCTGCATGAACTGTGATGGGAGGTTCTGAATTGTGTGTGAACTGATTTTTATTCACGCAAGGACTGGTGGAGATTGGTTTCTTAGCTATTTTTTGAGTCAGTTTTACATTAAATGGAGATTGCTTCTAGATTTTCTTGGATTCAAGCATAAATGGAGCAGATATGATGAGTTACTAAAAGGCCAGACCCATATGGAGTTTCTTGGCCGCCAATAACTCCTTTTGAAGGAATTTTGTAGAAACCGGATCTTGACATCTTGTCAAGGCATATATCTTGCCAAGCATCACCTGAATACTGATCTTTTCTAGGTCAAAATATTACTGAAAAATTATTCACTGATTGTTCTTTGAATATAAATAGTAATCACCAATGGAGGTGTTAGTTTCACCACAAGTGCAAAAGCAGAATTTGCAAACATCCATGCGGAAATTCTCACCTAGTGGATCCCACAAAGATCTGTGGCTTGCTGCTCGAGAAGGGTCCTTGGCTGATATAGATTCTGCATTGGCTCTATTGAAGAAGAATGGAGGTAATGTTAATGCAAGGAATCTTTATGGCTTGACTCCCCTTCACATTGCTACTTGGAGAAACCACATTCCTATCATTAAGAGGCTTCTTGCTGCTGGTGCTGATCCTGATGCTAGGGTTTGTACTTGTATATCCTATGTTACTTTTCATATCCTGTAATTTGTTTGTGCTCTATGGAGTTATAATTGGATGCCTACAAAGCTGCAGAACATCATAAGTCATCTGTTCAACTTCTTTCATAGTTTGTTAGAATATGTTTTAGTTTTACAATGAATACGTATACTGTTGGTACTTTCTCATTTGTCTCATCAGGTATTTTATATAAGATTGAACACACACACAGAATTAGACATCCTTGATTTTGCCATTATCCATTTATTTTATTCCTTTTTTTGGCACACAAGCTATTATACTTCTTAGCTCTAGCATACATTTCTTGGTAGTTATCATGTTATATCATATACCTTAACTCATTTTTCATTGAAAGTAAATGTATGACACTGAGCTATTAGATGCTTTGCTAATTGAAAGCATCATGGTTAGTTTTGTTGAGGTGTTTCAAAATGATTCTGAAGGTAATTACTAATTAAGCTTCTATGGAAATAATTTTACCCATTAATGAGTTGCTGAACTTGTACTTTAATTATTTAATGCATTTATGATTAGTTTATTTGACTTTTGATAGATAAGCACTTGGTCTTAGTTCTCATGAGGATATGACATTCTACAAAGTAGGAAACAAGATTAAATTTTGGTAGAATGAACATTCAATTGAGAATAAAAGCCTTAATGAAAGCTCATTGTGAATGCTGGATGGATTAAGATTTTACCTACCAATGTTAACCTTGAAGTTTATTTTTTAGATGGCCTTAAATGTGAAAATTTTGAAGATAATACCTAGTTTTTATCAACACCCTAACCCCTTCTGGGTATAGTAACATGAAATGGATTTTCGCCAACATCATACTTTGTTTATCTCATTAAGGAAAGAGTGAGTCTATCAGAATATTAGAAGATTTGAGTTCTCCACTTTCTAGAAATATTGATTCTCTAGTTTGAATACTTTAAACAACATATGGTAAGAGAGTTTCTACTTTTGGCTCTAGATCAGAAAAGTAGAATCTAATTATTGGGATTTTAACAACTTTACTTTGAGTCTGCTTTTCTCTATAGTCTATATCTTTATTGCTTATTAAGGCATATCATTTAATAGGATTTTTAAATCACATGTATTTGTTCTTCGTTTGATTTCTTTGACTGATGTGATACATTATATAAAGTTTTTGTGTGCAAATAATTTTGGAGACTAAGCATCATTATGGTAAGTAATATCTCAATAACTTCATATTTAGCATTTCTGGATGAATCTGGGAAGTATGGAATTTCTCACGTGAAATCCTTTTTGAATTGCAATTTTTTTCATATTTTTTGAAGGGATGATTGTAGAACATGTGAAATAAGAGGTATTCAATTTAGATTTTAGGGCGCTAAAACTGGGTCCAAGTCACTCACCACAACTGTTCCCAATGCTTATTTCAGGATGGAGAATCAGGATGGAGTAGCCTCCACAGAGCTCTGCATTTTGGTCATCTTGCAGTTGCAAGCATTCTCCTTCAGTTTGGTGCTTCTATCACTTTGGAAGACTCAAAGTCTAGGACACCCATAGATCTCTTATCTGGACCTGTGTCACAGGTTGTCGGAAGTGAGCATGATTCAGGTACTGTCTGTCCTGTCTTTGTGTGATTTTCATGGTTCTTATTACTTGGTTAAACTAATATCTTTTGCATACAAATAAAACTTACAATATTTTTTGTGTTTTTAGTAGTGACTGAGGTGTTTAGTTGGGGAAGTGGTGCAAACTATCAACTTGGAACAGGAAATGCACACCTACAAAAGTTACCATGCAAAGTTGATTCACTTCATGATTCTATTATCAAGCTAGTTTCTGCTGCTAAATTCCATAGTGCAGCAGTCACTGCTCGTGGAGAAGTTTACACATGGGGGTTTGGAAGGGGAGGCCGCCTTGGGCATCCTGACTTTGACATCCACAGGTAAATGATTTTCTTGAACCTTGTGCATCCATACATGTAAGTCTTAAATCTTTGTCAATAATTGAAGTATGGAGCTCATTATAATTATAATTGGTAAATTTAGATATTACTTTTTTATTTTTTTGATAGCATGGGTATCCAAACCTTTGCCTGACCAATCCTATGTGTATCTCTGCTGTTGATTTTACATTTTGTGCATATGTTCTAGTTTTGAATTAGTGTTAAGGAAATTTTAAGTTAGGGATATTGTTGATTGCAAATTATTTAACTTAAATGTCAAACTAGATAGTAGGACTTGATAATAAATGGAAGCCATTCTTCAAATGTATATGCATATATAGTATATTAATAATGGAAGAATTTGTGTCTTTTGTGCATGCTTGCTGTGTCCAATTTTATCCCTATCACTGCCAGTGTACTATCACTGAGCATTTCCTACAAAAAGAATGAAACCCACTTTTGCTGCTAGTTTGAACCAGCTTATGAACTATATAAAGGGGTGTCATGCTTGTGGAAAAAAAGGAACCATATATAGAGTTGCCTTTTTAAGCTTATTATGGTTTTGTTGGAGATCATGTGAATGTCAACGGTCATAAGGATTTTGTTATGCAATTTTCAGTGGTCAAGCTGCAGTTATCACTCCCCGCCAGGTAACTTCTGGGTTGGGTTCCCGCCGGGTAAAAGCTATTGCTGCAGCTAAACATCACACTGTTGTGGCTACAGAGAGTGGGGAAGTGTTCACTTGGGGATCCAATAGAGGTAGACTTTTATTGGTGTCAGTGTTTACCATTAAGATTTGCTGACACATGATTTTGTTCTATTGTCAAGTGAAGTTCTTGCCTTTATTTGACCACATAATTCCCAGCCTACCTTGATTCTTTTTTTTTTTGAGCCAAAACCTTCACTTGGTTGATCATTGAAAAGGAAGCCTAGACACATTGTATTCTACATTTGAAATTTTAAATGAAGAAATGACTAAATGAGTGTTACATGTGATTCTTTATTTGAGCTGTTGTATGGTAGGCATTGGTGATTTGTGACACTGGACTTTTGTATATGTTTGTAGAGGGTCAGCTTGGCTACACATCTGTGGATACCCAACCGACACCTCGTAGAGTAAGTTCACTTAAATCAAGAATAGTTGCTGTTGCTGCAGCAAACAAGCATACTGCTGTTGTTTCTGAGGCTGGTGAAGTTTTCACATGGGGCTGTAACAGAGAGGGTCAACTAGGATATGGTACTTCTAACTCAGCATCTAATTACACTCCAAGAATAGTTGAGTCCTTGAAGGGGAAGGTCTTTAAAGGTGTTGCAACAGCAAAATGTCACACAATTGTACTGAGAGCTGATGGAGAGGTAATTTTTAGAAGATATATGTTGTTATCATTAATATTTAATTCATATCAAATCCTCACTACTTGGGTTCAAGTACATAAAAGCATTTTTTACTAGCTGCTAAATGTCACACAATTGTATTAGGAGCTGATGGAGAGGTAATTATAAGCAGATATATGCTGATATTATCATTATATTATATAATTTATATCAAATGCTAACCTACTTGGGTTTAAGTAAATGAATGCATTTTTTATTGCCTTTAATAGGGCCAGGTCTTGGATCCTACGGTTCTATCATTGTTGGCCCTGGGCTTTTGAGTAAAATAAATCCTTTCTATTATTCTGCTATTGCAGGTATATACTTGGGGCCATCGACTTGTTACACCGCGGCATGTTCACATTGCAAGAAATTTGAAAAAGGCTGGAAGCACCCCAATGAAGTTCCATAGAAAGGAACGGTTGCATGTGGTTACCATAGCTGCTGGAATGGTACATAGCATGGCTCTCACTGATGATGGAGCATTATTTTATTGGGTTTCTTCTGATCCTGATCTCAGATGCGAACAGGTTCAAAATCCACTCCACTACACATCTTTAGTGACTTAGTTACTGGTGAAACGTGCTATTTACTTATGTACTTTTAATGAATTTTTGTAGCTGTATACACTCTGTGGAAAAGATGTGGTGAGCATTTCTGCTGGAAAATACTGGACTTCTGCAGTTACAGCTACAGGTGATGTTTACATGTGGGATGGGAAGAAAGCAAAGGACAAACCACCGGTTGCAACTCGGTTACATGGTGTGAAGAGGGCTACTTCAGTTTCAGTTGGTGAAACACACATCTTGATTATTGGTTCTCTCTATCATCCCCCCTATGTCCCTAATATCACTAAAAATCCTCAGAAACTGAAGTTGAATGTCAAGGAGGAAGTAGAAGACTTCGATGAAGATTTTGTGTTTAATGATGGGGAATCCAAAAGCTTGGTGTCCTCTCTGCATGAGGAGGATTTTGGAGAGAGGCCTTTACCAAGCTTAAAAAGTCTTTGCGAGAGAGCGGCAGCAGAATTTCTGGTTGAACCAAGAAATGCTATGCAGCTGCTTGAAATTGCAGATTCACTTGGAGCAGATGGTCTGAGGAAGCATTGTGAGGTATTCTCCCTGGTGATCTTAAACATTTTGGAGGGAAACTTATATTATATCTGTTAGTTGCTTTTAATTTTGCTTAATTTGCCCAACTCATGATATTGCGTTGACTTTTATATGACCATCCAGAACATTATAAAATCTTTTGATCATGGTAGGCATTATGTGCTTTCTCTAACCTCTATCCAATGCTAAGGGAAAAGAAGAAAATGGAATTTGTAAATAACAAGTTTTGAATTCATGCATGCAGGAGCTTGCTATTCGTAACTTGGACTACATTCTAACCGTCTCTTCACAAGCTTTTGCAAGTACATCGCTTGATATTCTAGCGAATCTTGAGAAGTTGTTAGATTTGAGATCATCAGAATTATGGAGTTATCGTCGACTCCCAACTCCGACAGCTACCTTTCCAGTTGTCATCAATAGTGAAGGGGATGATGATGAAAGTGAGGTTCTAAGGACTCGTGACAATTACATGAAGAAATTCCCTTCAAAAGATGAAGGGGACAGAATAGACTCCTTTCTGCAACCTAAAGATGATCCTAACCAGGGTGTTGTTAAACAAATTCGTGCTTTACGTAAAAAGTTGCAACAGATTGAGATGCTTGAGTTAAAGCAGTCCAAGGGGCAGATTCTTGACGACCAACAAATTGCAAAGCTGAAAACAAGGTCTGCTCTTGAAAGTTCTCTTGCTGAACTAGGTGTTTCAGTTGAAACTCCACAATTGAAAGCGTCATCACCTGTTTCAACTGATGTGAAAGGCAATAAAAGGTCTGACACAAGGAAACAGAGGAGAAAGAGCAAACAGAGGGTAGAGCAATCGGAGATGGTTCCTGGTTTTTTTGAGGGTAACTTAGATACAAACTCTGTCAAGGATTTCTCAGTTGTTGAAACCATCCAAACTTTGAAGAAGAAGGTTAGTTTTCTTATACTCTTTACTTTTTGGTAAATAAAGAGATCTTTATGATTCCACCTTTGTCACTGGACTGTTTACTTGTCATAATCACTCCTGTTAGGGCTCTTTATGAATTGATATGAGGTCTTTCTTTCACTTAATGAGAGTGAGAGTGTCTTTATTGTAAGACTTTGTACAAAGGTGGTTGCATGAATTCCTATGAAAAGAAGATCAGAGTGATGTTCAGCAGTAACGGTTTTTCAAGTAGTTCATCTAAGATCCATCTTAATGTACTTGGTGGTCAAATCATAGTCTTAGAATCAGTTACTAGGTTCTGTGAAAAATCAACTGACCCTTTTGTTATTTTTGGCCTTCAATTGACCCTTTTGTTGCTGAGCCAGAAAATTGACACCTTTACTAATCAGATCGCCACTTTTTTGGCCAACTTATCAGATGATCACTGAATACTGGATTAAGTGAATTATTTTACATTTCTGAGTGGTATAGTAATACTTCTTGGTAACATTCTAGAATCAGCTGTAACTTTGTGCAAAATGAAAGTATTGTTCATCAATTTACACGTGCAATTGTTTTTTTCTTAAGTTTTCCTTGTCTTCTTTTACTATCCATGTTGTTTTACATTTCCTTGCATCTCAAAGTGAGGTTATCAATTTTGATGGAAAAGAAAAGAGGTACACATTACAGAAGGGAAGGAAAATTGCTTGTTTGGCCTAGCTTACTAAAAGATTTTCTCTGGTATTTTACTGCTGGCAAAGCTGAAGCTGACAGTTTTCTGAGAAGCTCTTCTGATTTTTTGAAATGTTGTTTTTAGAATTTTAAAAGCTGAAGCTCCAAACCTGTTGCTTCTAGAATATATCTTTTTTTTGTTAAGCCTCTGAATTTGATAATTGTTATCAGTTTCTGAAATTTTTTATGATTATTTCTTAAGAATTCATGATTCAGCAATCTGCAAAAGATCTACTCAAGAAATTCTACACAGTCAATTCATAATATTTACTTTAATTGTTTGTGAACTTTTGATAGGAAGAAGATCCCATCTCTGATGGTGCCAAAGCTGACCCCCTCCCCCTCAAAGAGTCAGCTTTCATTATTGAGAAAATAGACAGTCCAGACTTGGCCAAGGATAAGAATACATCGCTGCCAACAGGCACCAAGAAGAAGAACAGGAAAGGTGGACTTTCTATGTTTTTGAGTGGTGCTCTTGATGACAACCCAAAACAACCTGTTCCTCCTCCCCCAATGCCTCGAAGTGAGGGCCCTGCGTGGGGTGGGGCCAAGATTTCAAAGGGATCTGCTTCACTCCGTGAAATTCAGGATGAGCAGAGCAAAACCCAAGTGAACCTGCAAACCAGCTCCAAAAATCAGGTGGAAGATCTTACTGATGGTAAAACTGAAGGAAAAGTCCTGCTGAGTTCATTTTTGGCTTCCAAGCCAGTTCCTGTGCTCTCAGCTCGAACTTCACAAGTGTCTGATGGAGAAAAAAGCACGCCTCCTTGGGTTGCTTCTGGTACTCCTCCTCATCTTTCTCGGCCATCTCTTAGGGACATCCAGATGCAGCAGGTGTGTTAACTTTTTCTAAAATTGAAAACATACTTTACCCCAATTCTGTAACTTGACAGCACTGTATCAACTTTTCCTTTTTTGTGAATTGCCGTTTGATCATGTCCTTCCTTCTGAAATTTCCATATGCTATTCTTACTTTTGCTCAGAGTTTAGTTTGCGTAAATCCAGCATTGTGATTTCTTGTGCTCTTGGCTAACACAGGGGAAACAACAACAGAGTCTTTCTCACAGTCCAAAGATAAGAATGGCTGGATTCTCGGTTTCAAGTAGTCAGGGTTCACCTTCTGATTCTCCTGGAATGAATCGCTGGTTCAAACCAGAGATTGAAACACCTTCTTCAATCCGTTCCATTCAGATTGAGGAGAAGGCTATCAAGGACCTCAAACGCTTCTACAGCAGCGTCAAAATTGTCAAAAACCAGTCATAAAAGTGCCATTTGATCTTGGCCTGCTCAGGTAGGGACAGAGGCTCATCATTATTTATTTCTTCTCCTCAATAAAAATGTAAATTTGACTGTACAGATGATCTCACTGTACATCAAACTTTTCCTTTAGAAAGGTAATTGATCTTATCATCATCATCATCTTCTTTTCTTGTTGATTATTGCTTTCATAGCTTTCATAATTTTCATTTGATCTCAAGTTTTAAAATGCGTTAGTTAATGGCACTCTGGACTCACAAATTCCTTAACCTAATGAGTCTCCATGCAAGTTTGTTCTCCTGTAGGTGCCTTGATTATCCTGCATCGATCCTTTTTTTCTTGGTACGTTAAATAATGAGCTATACAACCCAAATTACGCTCCTCTTCCCAAACCCCTCCCTAGTCTCTACCCATTGTAAGATTCAAGCTTGGGAAATAGGGGCTTTAGTTGATAACCACGGGGAAGTATGCATGGTGATTTTTACAGGACTTGTATTTTGTAGATTCCATTTTATAATGTTCTGATTGCCTCGCCTTCTAATGGTTTTTTTTTTTTTTTTGAATTCATGATTAATCATTTTTGCAATGAAAAAAAATCCGCTTAGATAGAACTTTTACAATATTGTTAGGCCAAACATAATCACGTCTCCATTCCTTAGTTTTGTAAAAGATTTACTCAAATAAAACTTTTACAGAAGTTAATAGTTAAGTTAAACAGACTCTATCATCGATTTGGTTTAGCATGCTGCTATTGATATATTATGGCTCTCAACTTTTTCTTCATTTATAAAATGTTTGTTACTACTAACATTCTGTTGGGGATATCTCAATCATTAGACTTTGAGATTTTTTAAGTTAAAAATTTTGCCTTCGAACTTAATATAACTAAGGAGTTACCGAAGCTTAACGTCTCCCATCCCATTGTTTGGTAAGTTCGGTGTGGAGCAAAAAGAATAACGAACAGTGAGATGAGGTTAATTATTGTGAACACAGAAGAGATTGTATAAACCAATCTGAGAATGCCTTCATATTTATTTTTTGATTAATTATTGTCTTGGTCTAGGAGTATATAAACCCAACTAGAAAAAGTGAAGAAAAGAAGATTTTGAGCCATTTCATATGAAACAATTTCTAGGTGGAGTTGTTTCGTAGGTTTCATTTTCTTATAATTAACTTTTTCTAGAATAAAACTTGCTGGAGCTTTGTTATGAAATTTGTTTGTAAGCTAATTAAACGATGAAAAGTAGATTTTCTTCTAGCAGATTTAAAATTTTTCAGACAAAAAATTGTTTATAAATAACTAAAAAAATAGGCTTTACTAGCATTCCCATGGTCTCTCAAGATGGCCATAAACGTCAATCCTGCTTTCCATTTGCTCTCGGATATAATATCATATAATATAGTTATAATGTTATGTAGTATTATAAATTTATGATAATCATATAATATTAAAATAAATAAATAAATATAATATCACATGACTTTTTAAATAAGAAAAATTACTCATATAATGATATATTGTGATGATAATCATAACATCTTTGTTCCTATTCTCAAACTAAAGAGAAAGTAGTGGGGAGCCCTAAGAAGTATTACTTGATAAATGAATGCCATTGATCTTCCAACTTCTTTGGGCCAAAATCGGAGGAAATAATAATAATAATAGAAAAAGGTCTTATGCAATCTATATTGTATTGGATTGTATAATATTTATCATTAAATAGAGAGTAGATCTTTTGATATTAGGGTCTTCTTCATATCTAATAATTCTTGTTTTATAATTTAGTACAATCTAAACTGTAAAATAAATAACTCATAATAATAAATATAAAATCTTTCCCATTTTTCCCTTCTAGTTTTTAATTGAAAGGACACAATTGTGCAAAAGAGGAGGAAAAGGAAGGAAAGAAGGGAAATGGGAAGTTGGATTGGAAATGTGCTGGACCACATGGATGTAAGCAAGAGAAGAGCTGAGTGCTTGTTAGCTTGTGGGAATGGTTTAAAACTTCAGCTACAAAATAAAATAGCGGGGGTCATTTCAATAAACTCAAAAACTATAGGGAGTTAGAATTCCCATATTGCCCATGATGTATGATCATACGTGAGCAAGCTTCTCTTTCTAAATTTAAAAAGAAAAGTTTTCATTTTATGTTTCCGGATTTCCAGTAAAATATACCCAAATAAATTAAAATAAAAACATTCTAAAACACCCAAAATAAAAGAAAATAAAAATAAAAATGAAAAAGAATTCTATAAATACGGCGGCTGTCCTTCAGTCTCCACCAAGCTTCTACTTCGCACATGAAGTCTCTCTTCAACTCTAAAGAGCAGAGCGCACCCGGTTTTCTCCTTCTAATTTTCGTGTGAACAACCTTTCTTCAATTTCTTTCTTCTTTTATTTCTTTTGATTATGTTAGGTTGATGGTAATATTTTTTTTTTGAAAATATAAAAACAAATTAAATTTAAAAAATATTTATTAAAAATCTAAAAATAGTTAAGTCTTTATATATATATATATATATATATATTTTTTGAACATTTTGTTATGGGACCGGTTCGAACCGTTGTCTTGGGGAAGGGGGACATAAAGCTTACAAGCGTGATTAGAGCCACTTAGCCCGAAAGGTCAGGTTCAAAGTCTTTTTATATATATATAATCAAAATAATTAAGTTTTAATGTTACATTATTCTAATAAACTAAATGATGAATGAAGAATAGAATTTTTTTTTCATTTTTTAAGGAGTATGTACTTCATTTTTACTTTTTAATATAAAAAGAAAATTGGAGGTATTAAGAGATAGCTTAATAAGTTTTTAAATTTTAAGTTATTTTTACAATTTAACCACTGAATAATCATTATTACTATTTAAACTAATAGTTACTATTACTAACTAAACAAACCTTTAACCAAATTAAATTAATAATT
>BPVZ01000027.1:2153319-2165046 GCA_020521535.1 Rubroshorea leprosula | reverse complement strand
TTTTTTATGATAAATTAATATAAAAATAAAAATATAATAATCACTTAATGTTATTAAAGACAAAAAAATAAAGTTGACGCTAATTAGATAAATATTAATTAAAAATGGTGACAAAAAATTAAAAATTAAAAAGAATAAATTTGTAAATAAAATAAAAAAATTTCAATCTGTTAGTAATTTGGTACAAAAAATTATCTTAGATAACTTTTTTAATCCACTGACAATTTGAATTTTAATCGATATTTGCTAATCTCGACTCACTAAATAAAAAAATTTACCAAACACTTAATTTATAGTAATTTGAAATAAATAAATTTATTGAACATATATTCTAGTGACTTGAGCAAAACTGCTAACTTTTACCCTCAAATCACTATACTAAACAAATCATAAGAGTAGTGATGATAAAGAAAAAAAATTTAGAACCAAAATTTGAGATTAATAATGTGATATAAACATGTTATTATTTGACAAAATCCATAACCCTTCAAACAGTTTACACACACACCAAAAAAAAAAAGAAAAGGAAATTGACAACTAAAACGAGAAAATTATGCAAATTACTGCAGGCAATTTTATTTATAAGAGAAAGTAACAGCTATTTTATGGACAACATGAAAGGTTCAACCTTCCAGTTTTCCTTTTTCCTGATAAAGGTTGAACCTTCTAAAATATTATAGATTTTAATAACTAGGCATTTTATTGGCCTTGCATTATGAACATATCTAGACATCCTATATCACAATAACAAGTGGAAACTGAAACCCAATTGCATGGTGCTATGCGAAATCAGTTGCATTGGCTGCCGCTTGTGAATGCTTCTCAGCCATATCACGACACTTCTCCTCAGCCTCTTCTATCTGCATCAGGATCTCTGCCTTTTTCTCAAAAAGGGTTTCTATTTTACTATTAATCTTCTCCAATTTCTTCTTTAGCTTGCTAACATCCTTGCTCTTGTACTTGATTTCGAATTTTCTTCTCTTCTCAACTCTCTCCTTTTCTTCTTCTGCTCTCTTTTCCTTTCCTTCTTTTGCTTTATCCTCCACCTTCTCTTCTTTCTGTTCTCTTTGTGATTCATTTTCAACTCCTTCTATTTCAATTTCTCTAGAGGTTATCTCACTCGCACCCTTCACCTCATCTACTCTATCTTCTCCTGCCTTATATTTCTTCACCTTTTCCCAATTCTCTTTCTTCTCTACATCTTCGTCATCTTTTCCCTCTTCGTCGTATTTTTCTTTCTTTCTCCACTCTTCTTTCTTATAGTCATCATCATCAAAATCATTTTCTTCTCCACCAGTCTCTTCATTCTTGAGCTTTCTCTCTCTTCTCTTTTCCTTATCTTTCTGGTCTATTTTATTCTTCTTCTTCTCTCCACAAGCATCTTCTTCAATGTCTTCATCTTTCTGCTTCTTTTTCTTCTTCTCCTCGTCATCTTCCATCCTGTCTTTCTTCTTCAGCTTCTTTTTCTCTTCTTTCTTACCTATCTCATCTCCATCCTCTTCTCCTTCACCATCTTTGTCCCTTGGCTCCTTTTTCTTCTTCCCTTTGTCCTCTTTGTCTTTTTTCTTCTCCTCATCTTCTTCTCCCCCGTCCCCTACATCTTTCTTGTCTTTTTTGCTCTTTTTCTTCTTCTCTTCATCTCCATCTTCTTCAATCTCTTTATCTTTCTGTTTTTTTTTCTTCTTCTCCTTGTCCTCCTTGTTTTCCATCTTCTCTCTCTTCTTAAGCTTCTTTTTCCTCCTCTCCTTGTCCTGCTTGTCTTCCATCTTCTCTCTCTCATCTCCATCTTCTCCTCCATCATCTACAACCTTGAGCTCCTTCTTTTTCTTCTTTTCTTTCTCTTCCTTGTCTTTCTTCTTCTCCTCTTCTTCCTTTAACTCTCCACTCCTGTGCTTCTTCTCTACTAGCTCTCTACCTTCAACTTCTTGGCCCTCATCCTCTTCAACTTTGTGCTTCCTCTCTTTCTTCTTCTTCTTTTGTTCTTCTCTTTCGGTATTTCCTTTTCCCTCATGACGTTCATCCTTGTGTTTTCTCTCTTTCTTGTGCTTATCTTTATTTTTCTTCTCTTCTTCCTCCTTATCATTACCATCTCCGGTCTTCTTCTTTTCTGTTCCTTCCTTGTGTTCGCCTTCAACTTTCTCCTCTTCATCTTTTCCCTTCTTTTCTTTCTCCTTCTCCATCTTCTTAATTTTATCTTCAGCATTCTCTTCATTGTCTAGTTTTTCATCATCATCCTTCCTCTTTTCTTCGTCCTTCACTTTCTCCTTTAACTCCTTATCATCCTTTCTCTCCTTTCTCTTTGATTTCTCCTTGTCCTCCCTGTGCTTTGATTGTTCCATTTCATCTGATTTGGTTTTCAATTCAAGTTCCACATTGGTCTTCTCGTTCTTCTCTTCATTTGCTTGATTATCCTTGGTCTCAACTTTTAAATGCAATTCATTCTTCTTAACTGTTTCTCCTCCACCGCCATCGGATTCTGATTTCTCTGACATCTCTAGATCTTTTGCCTCGAACTCAAACTCCAGTTTAGATTGCTTTTTCTTCAAGCTCAAGGTTCCTAAAAAGATATGCAGCACACACATTATAAGTTACAAATTAAAATAAAGGAAAAAGTGAGTTTCAATCTATTATAAAAAATTAAATAAAAAAATACATCAAAATATTTTAATAAAATATTATTAAAAAACAAAATGAAGTTATTTTTTTTTTTTGTGAATAACTTAATTTTAAGTTTTTTTTTTTTATACAAATTCAAACTGAGAAACAATAGTATCTTTAAATACTAAAAAAAAGATAATAGAAAATAATTATTAAAACTTCCCTCAACGCAACAAAGAGCCCATTTTTCTTCAATTATCTGTCCAAAAATTCAAAAGTCGAACCCCACCATGACTATTGCGCACACATCTTGACAGCCACACAAATCTAATATTTCCCCTAATCATTTCTTTTAATCATTATTAAGGGTAGTTTGGATGAAAATTTGGTTAATAAGTATTAGTTGTTAATCCAAACACACACAAATATATTTTTAAGTGATAAGATATTTTAATTTTCCGCAATCCCATTTTATTAGCGTCCCAAATGCATGCTCTAAATAGCTTTATTGAAAACATGATTGCTTTCAAAAGAAAAACAGTTTGACTTCGAATTCATCACCCTTTTAACCCATACAACCAACATCTAAAACAATAATTAGTCTTCGATAACCTAAGTGACTTAATGGTTATATTAAAAGATTTTGAATTCGAGTTGCATAACATGCGAGTGGAATGAAATAAAAATATGAGATGGGATAAGGGTTGTGAGATGAGATAAGGGTTGTGAGATGATTTCTTCTTATTGCGCAACCAAAAAAAAATAATAATAATAATTAACCAACTAAAAACAAGACGAAAATACAATGAGGCAAAATTTAAAACGAATACCCCATGATCCATCATGCCATCAACAAAATCCATTTCGTTTTTCCTTTCTGGGTATCAATTATCAAAGTTGGGAAGAAAAAAAAAAAAGCACTCAGATTCTATAAACACAAATAACAAGGAGAAAATAATCCACCCAATAAAATCTTCATATTCATCAAGAAGCAACAAGAAATGGGATTCTGAGATTAAGAGCACAGAAGTTGAAAAAGAGAAGAATTCAGATATTTGTGTACCTTGAATTTAATTTCCAGGGAAGGAGGGGTTTTCTTGAAAAGAAATGGGATTTGAGAGAAGGAGGTATTTCCGGTTGCCTGAAATGGTGGGCACTGTGTATGTCGCCATCCTTATAAAGGGATTGGGGTTGGATTGTGTGAGTGTGACGCGTTCAGGACCTGAGTCTGATGTTTTCATGGCCGGACGTTTAAGAGTCGGTCATGCGCAAATACCTGTATTTAAAGGCTGCATTTGGTTATTGGAATAAAGTTTTTTTTTTTTTTTTTTAATTTTTCAACGTTTGCCATGTTGAAAAAGTTGTCAAAGAAAGATATTTGCATTCAACTGAAAATAATTAAAATATTCTGCCTTTCAAAAAAAAAAAAAAACTGAAAATAACTAAGAATTCATCACAAAAATATTAAAGAAGAAAATTGTTTGAAAATTTTCCCCATCTTGGAAATATTATCTAATAATGAGTTCAATAGACTTTCTATTTTATTCAGTAAAATTTTAAATTTTAAGTCTTACATAAATATAAATACTCTAATTAAATTTATTATAAGTGCTTTAAATTTTATAAAATGTATATAATAATTAATACTATAAACTATTTTTTATGAAACAATTAAAATGTTATATTATAACTATGGAAATTAAAAACACGACAATCAATACTAGCAAGAAATGAAAAAACATGAATTATTTAACCAATAACTTTTCTTCATTCTTAATAGTAATTAAAGGCATTCAACCTCGTAAATTAGTTGTTAAATGTACCTAAAATCTTAATAATAATTAGAGTTCGAGACATGATAATACCATGTTATTTTTCGTCTTTCACCCCTAAATTGAACTTGTTTTTTTTTTTTAAAAAAAAAAGGTTAAAGGTAATTAAGGAAAAAAATTAAATTATTTAAAATTTCTTAATATATGAAAAAACTAGGATGGTAGTATAACACAAAAATAGCAGCTAACCGTTTTGCTGAGCCTTTTCCACCTGCTTTGAAGCTTTTGAATCTTTCCGTCTCATCAAGTCATATACAATTGTTTTAATTGCCCTATTTTAATTACGCATTATGCGCGTAGGCCCACTGAAATTTCAATTAAAAAAAAAAAAAAACCAATGGTATGCCTTTGGTGACGGTTATTTGTTTAATGTGTTGTTCATAAAATTTTCATTAAATTATTATAATTTAATGGACAATGATAAAATGATGAAAATTTTGAAACCAATAACTTAACATAGACATGTCTTCAAGTATTTATGTATGTACTAAATTTAAAAAATTATATTTAAAAACTTTTAAATCATGTAGTAAATATAACTCATATTCGATATATATATATATGTAAACACCTATCCCTATTTATTTGGGTTTTTTTTATGTAAATATTTATTTGGTTGTTAGAACTATAAATAATAGTTCTATCTAACTTTATGAAGGATTTGTAGGTGATGTTTTATGCTTTTTTAATCTTAAATTGTACAATTGAAGCAATTCTCTCTCAACTCATGACTTATCTTACTCACATGTTATATCATATCTTTTTTTAATCTTGGTTACACAATGGAAAGTAAGCATCTCCAATCTCTTATCTCATTCCACCCACATGCCATATGATTTGAACTTAGGGCTTTTTACTTTTAACGAAAAAAAATGATTACTAAGCTAATTAAATCGTTAGCACCATATGATTTAAATTTAAAATTTCTTACTTTTCATAAAAAAAAATTACCACTAAATTATTTAAATTATTCACAAGTGGTGATTTACATTCTACATGCCTATTGGAGGTGATCCATAGAAGCATCGGTTTAGATACCTAATCATTTAGAGCCTGTGATCCATCAAATCCATCCACTTAAATTAAGACATTAGCTTCCCTTCCATTTCCTTCAAAAGTGGCTCTTGATCATTTCCTATAAACTAATTTCTCTCAAAATTTGAACATACATATAATCTCGCATTTGTTAACATAAAAATTTTATCAATCCAAAAATGGAAGCGATAAGAATTGAACTCATTAATAACAAAAATCTAAAAACCTATCTCATTGACGTTGTTCTCAATGAAAATTTACACTCTTCTAACAGCAAAAAGCTGTTCAAAGAGGCACATATGTTCGAGTACCAGAAAGATTACAGCACTCTCAAATCGATGTGACTGTAACAATCCACTCTAAAATAGCGGCACTTTGGCATTGTATTGCAAGCTGTGATTTCTTGCTGCATAAATCTTTCTGCTATCAAGGTATGAAGGTATACAAATGATCTTTGGTTTGTGTAAGTAAAGGATTACTTGAATCTACTGGGAACCAATTGACTATTTACAAACCTAAAAAGTCTATACTGGAACTCTGAAATAAAAGAATGGCTTTAGGTTGTTACCCTGTGTCACCAAAATTTTAGTCCAGAAAAAGTTACTGGAAACTGAATTCCTCGTGGATTAAATGGTATGTTGTTGCATCATTCTCAAATCAAATTCTAGTCATTAGGATCCCACTCGTCATCTTGCTCAAGTAGTTGAGTCAAACTATCTCTGTTGCTGCCTTCATCAGATTCTGGCTGCTGCTCAACCACATCATTATCGTCTTCTAGCAGTTCCACATCATCAATTTTAACCTCTTCAGCCCCATTTGAATGCATCCACTTGGGGCACTCATCTTCATCTCCATACAAGACTTGGTCATTAAATCTTAGTTCATTTGTAACCTCAACAGGTGAAATTCTACACAAGCATTCAGGAAGTGGGTGTGATAGAAACAACCTCGGTTTTGACAACTGGGATTGTCTTATAAGGCCCTCTTCACTTAAGCTTTTGTTGAGATGTTCCCTCACTGAAAGTGTCCAAGAATACTTTGGATGGTACATATCATCACGAGTTATGTCGAACAGTGAAGCAATAACTTTCCTGTTAGAAAAAAGAAATGCAGTGTCAGACATGGATATCAAGATGCATTGACTAAGAGAAAATCAGCCTACTTGTAATAAACATTGACCATAATATGCCCAAAATTAGGGAGAAAATTGATGCTGTTACATGAGGCAGCTGCTTGACCTTAAAACATATGACCCATCTAAATGGTCTTTCAATGTATCTGATACTTTTGTTATCAGATCTGCTAATACTTTTCATTATTACTTTTTAGTTGATGCAGATGAACTGCCTTTCTGGGTAATAGGAAAAAAAATGAAATATTCAATTTCTGTGGTATTTTCAAACCATTTGATAGTTTCAAGGTTCATTTTTTAGGCTGGAAATAAATTCAAGGTTCGAGCCATTAGTTTTCTCACTCTTTTACCTGTCTGGACGGTATGTTATGGAAGAAGCAGTTTCATACAGCCTATGTCCAATGACCAAGCTTGAGAAATCTGGCCATCCACTACCATCATTGTTAAAACCAGGAAAGAATGCATCTGCTTCCACAGAGACAATATAATCAAGGGCATCCCAAAGTAACCGGTGCGCTTGCATTCGAAGATCCATAGGTGAAGGGTCTGGCTCTGCATCCTTCTCAGTAATCCAACCATACCAGCCTTCTTTTTCATGTTGATAGATGGGCCTGTCAGGGGGAGGAGGAAGAGGTCGAGGACGGGGACCAGCCCTATTCCACTCCTCTTTAAGTTGTTTCTCACTTTTGGCAGTTGGTATTTTAAAAATATTTGGAGGAAGAGGGGTTTCAGGACCAACCAAACCAGACAACTCTGCTTTGCTGCACAAGGAAGTCCGATCCACTAAGTTTGGAAACCTGGCACGTAGGGGAATTAGAACACGTTGACCACCAAAAGTTTCAGAGCCTGCCAGATATATAATTGTTTTTGGAGGATAGCCCATTGCCCGAATGAGAAGTCCAACCTGTAAAAGTTCCAAGAATAAAGATCTAAATAATATGCCTGAGGCAAAATTTAAGGTTTAGTCATCGCCCAAACCCCCTTAATCTTTTACACTTACTATAATAATTGAATGTACACAACTGATCACCTCAGCTACTGCATTATGCTAAATATTACTCAAGTACATTAAAGCTTATCTTTTTTTGAAATCATATTGTAATAAAATAACATGCCAAGATGTTGAGATCTGCCACAAAAACTTATTCCCCTTCTGAAAAATTCTTACGTGAATGTAATCCAGAAGCAAGAATTATTCTTAACATACCTCTTCAGGCATGAGGGGACATGAACCATTTTCTCTGTGCAAGTGTGAGTCAACACTCAGCTCTCCCTTAACAATCCCTTGCTTTATCATTTGTGCCCTTCGATATTGTATTAGTTCAGCATGAACATCCTACAAGAATTACCAATTTACAATTGATTGTCAAGACAATAAATTATAGAGAACTTAAAAATGGATTTCATTCAGCTTCTTTCTTTCTTTATTTATCTTTTTCCTTTGTAGAGTGGACAATGATGCAGAAGGCTTAAACAGCTAACCTGGAAAAGTTCAGCGCAACCATGATATGCCAACGTGTCTCTTACTAAGCCAGGATGATAGGCTAGAAAAGGTTGCCCCCATGCTCGTAGCCTGTAGCAAACATATTATGGTTGTCAGAAGGATTCACAAAAGGTGACCAAGTCAAAAAATTCTGCACAAGTGGAGTTGCAAGCCCATAAGTCACCAGAAGTTGGCAGAAATTTTGAATGCGTAATAAGTGAATTCTCTATATTTAGCTTCTTGATTTCTTGCATTAATTTTTTTTGGAACAATATTATACCTCTCCACCATCTGGAGACCAAGGGTCTGAATTTCTGGCCGAAATTTGAGAGCATGGAAGCCAACCCGGCACCTAAGCCTCTGAAACTCAGACATGCTAGGTGGAAGAATTGACTGAAACAGATATGAAATTGCTTCAAAGTCACTGTAATAATTTGAGTATTAAAGACAATGTGCAAGTCATGAGAAGTAGTAAAAGAATCGACAAGAAGAATACGAAACTAAAATAAAAAAGATCAGCTAAGATATGCATGCCCGGGCCCAACCAGGAAATTGGTCAGTGCAACTAAATAGGAAGAAACCAAAACTGTAATGGAAGCAACTAATAAAGATAGTATAAATATTTGAAGTACCAGTGAGATTATTCAGAAAATCCAACAGCATACATGTATAATAATAATAGCCACTCTGCTGCCTTTAATTACTTTATAGCTTATGCATACAAATTAAGGACTAGTTGCACCAGAAGCAGGAAATTCCAAACGGACAGAGAAACCCAGAGAACTAGAACTATTACATAGAAAGTAATAATGATTGGCATTTTTACCTTTTGTATTGTTTCACAACCATGGTTACTTTTTAATTCTTGCTTGCAACATGTTAAACTAGTCTTTATAATAGAGGTATGAAAATAAATGCCCTTAAAAATAGGTTTAACTACAGAAACTACCAAAGCATAAAAGAGACTCACGTCACAAAAGCTATCAAAAGTTATATTTTGCAATACCAAAATTAAACACCTGTGACATGCTATCTTTACTAGTAATTTGTGCCCAAATTACTTCAGATCTTTGAAAGTAATTAATTTTCTTCCTTCTTTTTATTTTTAAACATCATCCTGGGCAAAGATAACTTTTTTTAACAAAAGAACTTATCAGACCATATGAAATTCAAGGCTCATCTGAGTATGACTATTTTTGTGGGGGCATATAGGTGAGAATCATGAACATCCTGACAGCAAGATATTAGCATATGCTAATGAGTAAAATAATTGAAGAGTAAGAAAATAACTGACTGAACCATACATGATAAAAGATAAACACTTAGTCAAGAAACAAGCATTATTTGTTCAAATGGCTTTAAGTACCTGCAGGCATCCACCATCAGTAAGAATCAATCCAATAGCTTTGGCTTTCTTTAATTTCGGTAAAACAACTTGGATATAAAAATTTGGAGAGGCAGAGCTTTTGGGCTTAAAAGTGGGGAACTCATTCCTTTTTCTAGCAGCCTTCAAATTCTCAGGCAGACTTTTCACAATGATTATATCTCTTATAAGGGATGCAGTGAACTGCTCCTCATCATAGAGATAGGAAAAGCTCTTGAATTTATAACTGTAAAACAATAAGAAGGTTAAGAAATTAGAAGCCACTACAGAAAAGACAGGAAAATGCTTTATAAATGTAGAAGAAGTTAAGAAGCCATTATACCTGATGCCTTTTGAGCGAGTAGTTTCTTGAATCTCTGGAATTACAAGAGTAGCATTTAAAAGCCTGGATATGGTGACAAGATCACAGATCTAGAAATTTTAACAAAAATGTTACAAACTCCCAACAAAAACTATACTAAAATATACATTTACAAATCTAATGAACCATACCGAAGATTTTATCTTCTCAAATCCACCAAAAACTTTTGCAAAGATGAAACCATTGTTCTTCTGATTGGGAACTGTTAGAAAGTAAATATTTGATTATCTTGATCAACCAAAAAAATAAACAGAAAAAAACTGTTGCTCCGGTAAAATAGTTCTCTAAAAATCAAGAATCCGCTTGTAATAACAACTACACATACATGGTGGTAAGTTAAATCTCTAATAGTGCATTTGGGTGACTTTCACAAATGGAATAGCAGATTACTTTTTATGTCTAATTAGAAGATAAGAAAAAGAAAATGAGCACCCTTGCCAAAAATTAACAGAACTGGAAGTGACTGCATGAACTGTCATCATTCTAGTCATTAAACCAACCAGTGTGTTCTTTTCAGATGCAATCTTGAGGCGTTATAATTATTCATGAAATGCTTCAAATGATGTAATATTTTCTGGAAAATTGAAATTCTTAGAAGACACCAGAACTGCCAAAGAAAAATTCAGTTACAATTTCTTATTTCAAACTACAAGAAGTCAGCAAACCTGCATAAAGAAGATAAGAAGTGTACTTTAGTTATACAAGCAAGAAGCTTCGGCAAAACCCTTTACCAGGATAAGTGCTTCTTGGATTTGGATATGGCTTCAAAGATTCCAAAGTCTTGACAGGCCCCCATAGTCTCTTCGTTCTAATACCCTGTAGCATAGAGAGGAAGAAAAAAGAGCTCTCTAAACAACAAGCCATACATATAAATCCAAAAAGATAAGCATAAAGATAAAAAAATAATCTCAGTAACATAGCAAAATAAAATCCAAGCTCACCCGTGATCCTACTACCACTGGGAAATCCTGGCTTATAGCATCCATTGCACCATGCTGCACTAAATCCATACTTGCAAACTTTGTCATTGAAAGATGCATCAATATTGATCCTAAAGATAAAGTCAACACAAACACTGCAACCCATTTTATCTTAGATTTGAAGGCCATATTTGTTCATCAAAAACAAGTACCCGTTGTTGAATTGAATACCCAATGAACCCTACATTACAAATTTGAAGGAAAAAGAATCAACTTGAATCCAGAACAAACAAAAGCGAATCCGAAAAACTCAATCAAGTGAAGCAAATGCCATTTCTTTCCCCCAGTACCTGGATAGCACTATGAGCTCCTATTCCAGAGAACCCAGTACAAAAGAACATAAAAAGAATCAAGATTTGAATCCAATGAATCCAATATTCGACTTCTTCCTCCTCTAGAATTTCTCACCCAACAGCATATTGAGTGATGAGGAGGCGTTAAATTTGGTGATGAAGAAGAAGATGCGTGAGAGACAGCGAAATAGAGAAATTAGACTGTCTGAAGAGAGAATTTTCCCAAGAAACCAAGATAAAATGTCATCTACGATAGTGCTGGAAGGATTAAAGAAACAAAAGATTAGGGATTTTAAATGGGTTTAGTAGTATCCCGGAATTAAAGCTAAATCGAAGGAAGAAGGTTCTGATTCTGTTGTGATTAAGCCAACCATGAACAGATGAGTGTCCCCAAGCTAAAATCTATTGTGGCTTTTTGGCTCTTCTTCTTTTTTTTTTTCATCATCATTATTATTATTGTTATTATCGGGTTAATAGTAATACCACTAATATTCATGAACTTTGTAAAAGAATTATTTTTATACTTTACTTAACAAAAGTGATTTTTTATTTGCGAATGAGTAAGTGTCAATATAAATTAGATTTATAATTTAAATTTTAAGAAAATATAAAATTTATATTTTTAAATA
>BPVZ01000027.1:2054270-2067357 GCA_020521535.1 Rubroshorea leprosula | reverse complement strand
ACGATTGAAAAACCAACCCAGTGGTTGAATGCCTAAATGGATCGAACATGGATATTTTCCCCCTGTGGCCCAATTGCTTCAATTGACTCAAACTCTATGCCCAGCACTGCACCTTGGTCATCCCATCCCTAACCCAAAATTTTCACCGGCTGCCCAAAGTAAATAATGTAAATTTTTAAATTTCGAATTAAATTTTTAATTTTTAAATGTAAATATCAATGTTTAATAAAGTGAATTTATGAATTTTAATTTAAGTTTTAATTAAATCAAATGACATGTTTAAAGTTCAATTTTTTTTTTTAAGTCAAGATTGATTGCACTATTCTTTACCTATAAACTTTTTGTGATTTACTTTTTCAAGGAGAGATTGAAGGAATAAGATAGAAATTGAGATGGATTTCAAAATAGTGCCACAAGGAGACAATCCCCAACAAAAGAAAGTGTTGATTCATGTTTTGATCCTTCTTTGGTTTGGGAGCAACGGAAGAAGTAAGAACGAACTGCATTCGTCTCAACGGTGGTGATCAAAGGGTAAATACGATTGAATGAGGAAGGAAGACTTGTGACAAAAGGACAGAAAGAACGAAGGCAGGAAGCAATTTAAATGGCTTCCGGGGAACAAAGGAAGAAGTGGTAGCTAAAATGTCAAATAGAGGAAAACAGGAGACGCCATTAGTTTCGTGCATTTTGTGGTCTCTACTCTCGAGTTTAAACACATATCAAAATATGATTTGCTTAACATATATCCCTCGTGGTATATCCTAGATATGCTAGACTTTCTCCACATAAGATTGTTTTTAATGAAGTTCCGTTAAGTAATCATTTTTTTTTTTTTTGTAATATCAGAAATTACTAAAGACTGGAGAATTTTTTAAATAATTAATGGGAATCGAATACTAAAACTTGAAATGAACCATTAAGTCAAAGCACTCGATTCAATCTCTTTTTATTGTTGTGATGCTCAACAGCTAAAATATTAATTTAGTATCTTATTTGTCAAATATATACTAATTCTACTTGTTAAATTTCAAATAAAATACCAAAAAATATTCTTAAATTTTTAACTTTTAATACCAATTTCATTTTGAGTCTCTTATTTAATATTTTAAATTATATTAAATTATAAAATTAAGATCCTTAAATAATAATAATAATAAAAAAAGCTCCGATATCAAAAGCCCTCTTTTAATTCAAAAATTAATAATTTACGATATAACATAATATAATTTCAGCTACAAATCAATTTTTCATTTCATTTTTAAGTCTACAAAAATGAGGCACGTTTAGTTGAAAAGAAAATCAATTCACACCTTTTTTTTTAAAAAGAAGTAAGGTGTAAAAGAAAAAACAAATAAGGTTATGAGCTGGCATTTTTCACTTTCCACCTCAAATTCCTTCCATCACAATTTCACAAACCCCAACACAAACCAACACAAAGACCAAAAAAAACCACGTTAGATTCCCACCATCACATAATCCCCACAGGCTTTCTCAGAAGATGACTGACATGTTGCAACAAGCAAAATTGATGCCCCTGGGAGTGGAAGGACAGCTGTCTATGCTTTCAGAGTCTGACTGGTCCATAAACTCAAACCAAAGGATTAAAGTCTAAGCTACTTTGCGTCGCTGGCCTGGCCATGGAATGAAAAGCCAACAAGCTAGGTCAGCAATTGATGCCCCGGGACTGAATTGTGAACTGATGTAAACAGAATGCGACTTGGACTAGTGCACTCAAACTTTAATTGCAGAAATGTAAACTAAGCTCATTGAAGATAACATGGAACTTTAAAAATCAAATTAATGAGATTGCATTTAAATGAAAATTGACATTTGCAAAAACATGAATTAATAACCATAAGTATAGAATGCACTGTTGAGTCTTACAAAGGGAACTTATGAAGCCAAAAGAACAAGTCCCAAATAAAACAACTAAAATTTCAAATTACAGAGCTGGAGAAACAACTCTCGTAACCTACTAAAGCATTCCTAAAAGTAATTATGTTAAGTAATGTTGAGAAGAGAAGAGCATGCCTTCTTTCAATTGTTCTGAATCCCTCGTATTTATCTCTGATGAATGCCCAAAAAATAACTTGTAACCACCCTTAACTGCAAAAAACGTGACCATAATTGCCTCATCTAATTGAACAGGTTATCAAGACTTGGTCAATTCCTGCATCAAAACTCACCAATCATCACCTACTTTCTTTTCTTCAAACTCTAGATCTCCCGTGATCCATTTGTTAAATTTGACTGATATTACTTAACATATCATAGACACTATCTCCTATAATTTAGATTCAATCAATTGTTTCAAATCAATAGTGTCAACCATTTGTTAGGCCATACCCCAAATGTGGGGTGACTTAATCGTAACCACTCAATTGAATCACAAGACAAGTAGCACCATCTAATAATAATGCAATTTATTATGTAAACAGTATCATTCTCTATGTGGTGTTAATTAATTGATTAAATTAATGTCCACCATTTTCCAATACAACATTGATGCAAAAATCATAAATTTATTGCAACTTAACCTCTCCCATTAGTTCACATGATAAAAAAACCACCAGATTCATACATAGGTTTTTCTATTTGGGCACAGATTATGTACAATAAATATATTTTCTGCATTAATTCAAAATTGAAAAGATAAATTTAAACATTTCTTTTATCAATCAATAAAATAAGAATATATTGAAAAATTATTAGTCAATTGAGAAGACCATGATAAACTTATCTACAATGAATAATAAGCTAAGTTGCTTTAAGGTCAAAAGCAATAAAACACATACAAAGAGCGTCTCCAATGAAATCTCTTTCCGTAAGAGAAGAAACCTTTATCTACCAAAGAAGAGACTTTTATTTACCAAAAACCAAAAGACTTTCTCATAAGAGACTCTAATGGGAAAGAGATCTCAGTAGAGATGCTCTTAGTATGTTTGTTATTATATGAAGCCCAAAAATTTTTTAAAAAAAACTACTCCCTTATCCAAAGACTAAGAAACAACAATTATCATTTTGATATTTATGCAAACTACAGGTATAGAATTGTAAATAAGCCAAACCAAATAATGGGATACTCAAACTCAAGCTAGAGATCAAGTCAAGTTCCAGCTTCATCAAGCTTGGAAGGGTCAAGCTCAATGTGAGCTCGATTCCACAAACTCACAAATAGCTTGAGAGCTTGAGTTGCCCCATTCCAAGGAACAGACAGCCCAAATGCTAAATAAGGTGTATCAGATTCGCCCCATATGAATGACCTCAAATTTTAGGTAAGTGTTATAGTCAAAATTTGTAACAAACTAGCAGGACACTCTTTTTGAAAATTGTAACCATCTAGTAACACCCTCCCCTACATAAAATATAGTTGAATTTAACATAAAAACTTCATGCTCTATAATAAAGAGACAAATAGAAACATTAAGATCCCAGCTCGGTATGATCCACTTGAATGAACAAGTTACACTAATATTAATTAATTTCATTAACAAAACAGAAAATCAATATGCAGTCGGTAGAGCATTGTGCTTTTTATTGCATGCCATTGATGGGCTCCATCAATGATTATAAAATATATAGTCTGCTACAAAGTTGCTAACTCTTGAAAAAAATTGTTTATGCCTAATTAGCTATATATGAGATGCATTTTTTTTCATCAAAATAAATTTTAAAACTATTTCAATAAATTTCGGGGGTAAATGGTTAACTAAAATAAAATATATAGATATATATATATATAACGAAATAAAAATTAAGAGGGTGAAATAGGAAATATAAAATATCCGAAGCTATCTAGGAAAGGAACGGAGGGAGATCGTTCCTTACCCTCAAACCGATTCGGGTTGATCTCTGCCTCTGTCTGAACCAAACGATGTCGTTTTAATCATCAACTTCTGGTTATTCTGGAGGCAATGGTAAAGCCTAATGCAGGAAAAAATATATATAAATATTTGACTAAAATAAAAAATAAATAAAACTTTTTAAATGGAAGAAAAATTAGGTAGGGATGAAGAAAATGTCCAAGGCTGCTTGGGGGGCAATTGATGGAGGAATTGCAAAGAGCCCCCTCAAAAGGCCTCAGGCGAAGGTGGCCAAAACCATCGACGGACGAATTTGATCTCCGATTAATCTCCGCCTCCTAACTAAGCCAGATATGAAATTATTAGTTCATATGGCTACTCAAAGAGGCGGAATTCGGTGAGGAAATGGAAGTAGAATTCCGAAACTGGAGACAGAACGAGAAGAAGAAAGGGGCAGTTTGGAAAGAGGAGACTCATGCTGCTCTGCCTCAAACTGGGATTAGGGTTTTAAAGTACACGAGCCGGCGGTTAGGGTTTCCCCTTGCGATTATATGGTGGCGGTCTGCACCTGTAATTACGCAAATGCCATAGTTATTTTTATTTATTCATTTATTTTCATTTATTTATTAGATAATTAAAGGTCGGTTAAATTAGGCTTAATGCCAACTGTAGTTCTCGTACTTTGTGAAAATGTTCATTACCATCCCTCTACTAAGGAAATGTTCAATGTTATCCCTCTATTTTCCTTACAATATGAATGTCATCCCTTTACTACAACTTTTTTCTTCAATGTCACCCCTCATTGGATGCCATCCACATTTTCATTAATTTTGACTGTTAATTACTAATAGTCAAAGGTTTAACTTTGTTTATTATTTTTTTGCCAAATAAGACAAGTGGGACCAATTCCCTTTTTTTTTTTTCTTTTTGGTTATGTATTTTTGTTTCTAGTTTGCAGAGGATATGGCGTGGAAAAATAGTGATAACAGAGGAATTGGCACAAAAAGAATGTGGCCAAAATAGGCGGCAAAATTTTTTTTTCTTATAGAGACTAATAGATGTCGACTTACAATGCCAAATTACAACAGAGCAAGCAATAAAGCAAGGTTTACAGAAAATAACAGATGCCAAATCACAATGCCTCTAATCTACTGCAGTTCTGTTTTTTTAGTTAAGTCTTGTTTTTCTGTTATGTTCTGTACAACTAAATGGTTACTTGTAATGACATTGCAATGTTTACAATGAAAGTAAATCTTTTGCCTACTTTAGTAAATCTTGCATTTATATAGTTGAAAATGCTCAAAAGATTGACATATTTTGCCAAATAACATGACCAAAAAGGAGTCATATATTCCATTTCAATTTACAGTACATAGGAGATTGTCTTGGCTTGGCATAAGGGATCCATTATAAAAGTAGACTAAAAGACCCTTTACAAATGCAAATAGTTAACACAACTTAATTGCCAAATAAGCATTACTGCAAAAAACACATTTTCAAATTCAACCAACTTGAAGCAAGCATCTCATGATCTCTAAGCTTTTTTCCCACTTCAAAGTTCAAATTCTTCAAATAGTTAATCTCTCTATGCAGGTCCAAATTCTCTCTTTTCAATTACAATAGCTCATTCATTAGTGTTTGCTCCTTATCCCAACAACATGTTATCTAGAATTCAGCTCAAGCCTCATCATCCTTCTACAACAATATAAAACAAAAACTATCTATATCAAAATCTAAATCAACCATAATATCACAACAGATATCACAACCCAAAATCAATAACAATTAATAACAGATATCACCAACCCAAAATCAACAAGAAAATCCATAATTAATAACAGATCTCACCAACCCAAAAAAACACAAAATCAACAAGAAAAATCATGATTGACAATAGCTGTCACAACCCAAAATCAACACAAAATCAACAAGAAATCCACGGTTAACAGCAGCTTGCTCAAATACGTTCTAGGTTGGATGATTCCATGATTGGGTGCAGAAAAGCAAGATGATTTCTGGCAACTTTGGGTTCGGCATATTAAGTGATTATTTTTGCGCGTCCCAATGGCTATGTGTCAATTTGCTTGGAATGAGCCGTGATATAAGGAGCTAATCTACGAGAGGTGAGTGGGGAGGCGAGTACGAGGAAGAGTTTGCGAGATGTTTTAAGTGTTTTGTTTCTAATTTTGGCCCCAAATGCCTAAAACAACATTATTCACGAAGTTTTGCGGTTTCTTTTTAACTATTTGTTATATTTTGTAATTGGAAACATATCGGCCAAAATTAGCAATACTGACCAATACACAAAAAATAGCATGGTAAATTGAATTTTGGCCGGTATGGCTGAGAAATTATGGTATAAGGATCTATATTGTGTCGATTTTATGCCATATCTGGTACATATCAACTACCAAGATTGACAACCCTATGACAAACAATACATGGCTAAGGATAAATATATTTCCAATTGATTAGCTATAGATTCAAGCTATACAAATTATAAGTAGCATTTTTACTTTCACACACTAGGTGAATTTACTGATTTAAAAATAGAAAAAATTTAAAAATAAATAATGAACATATAAGTAATTAAGTATACAAAGTGATTATTTTTATGTATCTCAATAGTTATGTATGGATTTACTTGGAATGAACTGAGATCTAAGGAACTAAAGGCAAGGAGCCAAGGATGAGGAAGAGTCTACGAGATGTTTAGAGGGTTTTGTTTCTAATTTTGGCTCCAAATGCCTAAAACAACATCATTTAAGGATTTTTTTTAAAAAAAATAAATTAGTGGTTGTTTTTGGTAGGTTAAATACCCAATTCGATCCCTCAACTTTCATTTCTGAACTTAGTTCGTTCTTTAACTTCAACAAGGACCAAAATCGTCTTTAAAGTTTATTTTTTCATAACCAAATTGGTCCTTTTGTGACGGAAGTGCCCACCTGGCACATTAAGTCTCCACAATTTAGTTCTTTTAATTTCTAAATGCTTAGTTACAACCCACAAAGTCAAAATCAAGAATCCATTTCAATACTCCAAATCCATTTTCCTCTCTCCATTTATGCACCTTGCTCCACACTCTACTTTCTTCTTCCAAATTCCATCGCACTTCGTACTACACTTCATTGTTCTCAAGGTTGGCGGCGTTGAAAACCTTTGCAAGCTCAACGATTTTCTAAGGGGCTTCTATTATTGGCACGAAATCAAAGGGGTTTGGGTGGAGAACAAAGGCGACGATCACAGACACAAGGATGGTGACAGAGAAAAGTGAAGGGAAGAAGGTGAGTGTCTTTGATTTGGAGGAGGATCTGGTGGTGGCCCTTGCAAAATACACCACTGACCTACTGATAAGGTCTCCAAGATCTCTGGTTGTCTCGCCATCATCGTCGCCACAATAAAGACTTAGAGACCTAGGTTTTCAAACACAGTGAATGATGATCAACCTAATCCTTCCTTTTCTCCTTTGGAAATCGCAGTAGATAAGTCAAGTTTTTCCCATTTGTATGAGGAAATGTTGGGGTTTTTTGTCTCATGTCCATGCACTGGGATTTGGAGTATTGAAATGGATTCTTGATTTTGACTTTGTGGGTTGTTCTTATTGCTTTCTAGTGATGAGATTTTTGCTAACTAGACTTGATCAAGAAACCCGAATTTTGATTTGGGTTTTTCACTAGAGAAGATGAAGATGAAATGTAATTTGGGATTCTCGTTGGAAAAAATGAAAAACCCAATCCAAAAATTAAAATTTTTTCCTAAATTATTTAATAAATCAATTAATTTAATATATTTTATGAGATTATAATAACCAAATTAATTATGAGTTAATTGCTCTCTTAATTATCTGTATTAAATACAGCAATCAATTAATATAATCTTTTAAATTTATTAAGAATGAGTCAGCTAAGATTTTTTTTCTATTCTCATTTCTTAACAATATTATATTTAATAATTTTTACCATATCATCAATTAAGTATTGTGTTTTTCCCACATAAGCATTTGAGAATTAGAAGAATTAAATTGTGGAGACTTAACGTGCCAAGTGGGCATTTATGTCACAGAAGGACCAATTTGGTTATGGGAAAATAAACTTTAAGGATGATTTGGGTCCTTTTTAAAGTTAAAGGACGAACTAAGTTTAGAAATAAAAGTTGAGGAACCAAATTGGATATTTAACCTTTTTAGAAATGGAAAGTGTACCAGCCGAAATTGGCAATATCAACCAATACACAAAATATACATTGAATTTTAGTTGGTACAGTCAAAAAATTAACTAGTACAATATGAGGCCCTCTGTTGTATTATTTTATGCCAAATCTAGTACATACTGGCCGAATACATACAAAGATTGACAACTTTGGGCCAAACGGTACATGGATGAGAAGGAGAAATAGATTTTCAATTAATTAGCTATAGAATCAAGATATACAAATTACAAGGTATATAAAAGATAATGGAATTTTTTTTTACAATAATTGAAAATATTTTTCAATTAAATGAACTATTTAACAAAAATTATATGTAGAAAAAAATGAAAATTTCAATTATAATTTATATATTTTATTAAATTTTTATTTAAAATTAGTATTCAAAAATTTTAAAAAAAATTAAAGTAGAGGGAGATAATAATAAAATAACAAATGGATCATTAGTTAGAACCAAACATATCACATCAATTACACAAGAAAGGGTGATGAGAATAAAATTATCAATAATAAATGGGCAAATGGTGACAACAAGATGAGGAGAAAATGTGAAACTGAAATTCTCAATGCTTCGTCATCCCCATCCTAAATTCATACCTCCAGTAATTCCAATTGGGGAAAATGAATAGAGCTCCAGCGAAATGAACTTTACAACAAACCAACCAAGATAAGATCAAAAAAATGTTGGTATAAAGAAAAGTAATTCCATTTAGAAAAGGAGGCCAAATGCTAGAGCAAAGAGAGAAGCAAACATGGCAGGGACGAAGGTGGTGGCATCGGAGGTAGGAGCAGGTGCAGGGGCATTAGCAGCGGAAACATTTTGGATGGCAGAAACCGCCATTAAGACAACCACAAGGGCCAAGAACAGTCTCATCTTCAATGCCTCCATTGTTGATCTCTGTAAATTTTTGTTGGAAAGTTTGAGAAATTTAAAATTTGTGGAAAGAAGAGAGGAGAATGTGAGGGACAGATGATGATGGGGTGACAAAAATGGGGCATATATAGGTGTGTTTTGGGGGGGGGGGGGGGGGGGGGGGGTTTGGGGGGGGTAAGCTAAAACATAGAAGGCAAGGATAGGTTGCCTGGGGAAACCGTTGCTTCAAATTATACACACAACACAAAGGCATTGTTCCATAATTGTCTTACAGCTGCCACTGTCCATTAGTTGGGACAGGGTGTTTCTGGCTTTTAGGTGCCATACAGCTATTGCCAACGATTTTTTTGGACACCTTTTTGTGGGGTCCTGTCCTTAGCTGCCACTTTTTGTTTTTTGTTTTTTTTTATTGGGGAACCTCATTTTTATTTAAAAATAAAAAATTATACCGTAGAAAATTATATAGTGTTTGGAATTGGAAGGGACAGTTCTGTCATGGAAATGGTTGAGTACCATTGATTTTATTATTGTTATCAAAATAGTTAAATTTTTGTTTTAAGTTTTTTTATTAAAAATAATTAATAATTGATAAAATATTTAATAAATTAAAATAATTTATAAATAAATATTTTTAAATATCATAATAAACTGTTTAAGAAAGTAATTATAAACTGAAAAAATTACAAATAAAATTAATAATTTTAACAAAACAAAGATCACCTTAATAAAATGGTTGCCTTAACCTCAGCCTGCTGTCCCCATGTAATGGATGTTCTAACATGAAGATTGTGAGGGTAACATTGGAGTTGCAGGAGCATTACTAAAAATAGAATATTACTTATATTTATTATGGTTGTTATTTTTTATTTTTTATTTTGATTTTTATAAATTTTATAATTTTAAACAAAAAAACTTATTTAATTTTATGTGTTTTTGTAATATATTATTATAATTATAAGAAAATAATAATAATAATAATTTTAATACTATAAAAAATTAATATTTTTAATTGATACTTTTAAAAAATTTTCTTAAATAAATTATTAATTTTTAATAATTATAAATTTTTAAAAATTAAAAATCACATACACACTAAATATATTCTTAATTTTTGTTTGAGAAATTTTACAGAAGATATTTTATTGGCTTTTAAAATAAATATTTCTCTATTAGAAATGCTTTGCTGATAAGCTGTAGGAACCTTGCATTCTCAGGCTGTCACTAATTTTTCTTTTCTTAGTAAACGGGCTGTTACTATTTACCAAATTCAGATCACATGCTCCAGCTATCCAGTTGATATTTTCTTCTCTTCTAGTTTCTAGAAAATGCTGTGTGGGTAGGGCTAATTAACAGGGGTTTGTTTAATTTGTATTATGAGATATAAGTAAAGAGTGTATTCATTATATTTTTTTACATTTAATTATATATTTTAACATTTAATTTTTATAAAAAATTAAAAAAAATTAATCTTATTTTTATCATTAATGTCATGTCATTGTATACCGTTGATAAAATTAAAATTAATTTTTAATTTTTTAATATAAATTAATTTTAAAAAAGGATAAATACAACTTTATCATGTGTTTTTTAAGTAGCTAGGTTATAAATTCTCAATTAACAAAGGTGTCCTTATTGGATAAGGAACAACCCTAAGATTAGGAGCTCGAGATTTGTTTAATACTTTATATTATAGGATAATATTTTTTTAACAAAGTTGCAGTTATATTTTCATGAAGGATTTTTCTTAGACACAGGTTAATATTATTTTTTTACAATAAATTTATATAAAAAAATGTAAAAATAAACATTAATTTTAATATTAATATTATGTAAATAAATTTAATTGAATAAATATTAAATAAAATGTTACTTTTTAGTTTTTTGAGATTCTTAACTTATATTTTTAGAACACAAGTTTAAAAAAAACACCATTTCATGAAATGCAGAGATTATTGTCATGTACTTAATCATTAATGTCACATCTTTTTAGGCTAAATTTAATATTTTTATTAGCTATGAGTTTTTTAAATATATACTATAAAAGCTTAAGTTTAGGATTTCTTTTATAAATATATATAATATAAAAATTAATATTAATTTTAATACGAGTATCAAGTGAATGTAATTTAATTAAATAGTTAATAGTATTCTAACCATCTATTGAGGATACAAGAAGAGCCACCAACAACACTTGTTCGAATGTAGCAATAACATATTTGAAGAATTAGTATTCATTAATTTGAATTTTTTAATTTAAGGATCAAGATTAGATAATTAAATTTTTGTGTTGTCAACGAATTAACTTTCAATTAAAAAAATAAAAACTCGTTTAAATGCCAAGAAAACCAAATACCAACAATCTCACAAGCATTACAAGAATCATCTAAGACATGATGCCCTTCCAAGGATCCAGCTTCTGCCAACCCATTCTAGGTTATGCCTAGGAACCGTCAAGCAAACCCTATGGTTTTCAACTCGTCATAAACAAAGTTGCTCACCTGTCTACGTTTCACTGCTGATAACCAACAATACCTGCTATGCTTTGCCACCCCCGCTAATTGCCCTGCACAACCACCAAAGCTGCCTCCGAAAAGCTTTGCTCTTCCAAACCAGCCACCAACCACCGAAAAATAGCCACCCACAAACCCAAAACCACCAGCCACCAACCCGCATCAACGAGCACTACAACAAATGGGATTTTTAGTTACAAAAAATTATGACGAATGTTGAAATCAATACCATAACTCTTTACATTTGTGACAGAATTTAAAAATTTGTTACAAATACAAGTATATTTAATAATGATAAAAAATTCCTCATTAAAAATATATTTTATCACTGAAAAATAATCACAAATAAAAAATAAGTTTGTAACAATAAAAATCATCATTATAACTCATCCTAATTATGATAAATTTCAAATATAAACCATATATACTTTACACATTCAACGATGACCAAATAATTTATCACTAAAAAATATATTTCGTCACTAAAAATTGTTACAAAAAAATACATACTTGTGATGATAAAAATCATCTCTACAATTTAGTCTTATTTAAATTTCTTCTAATCAATACATCCCACGTCGATAAAAAAAACACATAAGAAAATAAGGGTTTACACTATAAATATATCTTACATCAATGAGAAATATTTAAGAAAATAAAATTTTGCACTATAAAATTAGTGACTACTTGCAAACTAATTAACTGACACTTGTGCTTAATTTTATTTATTTGAGTTCTATTTGAGCAATATAATGTGAAACTCAGTAAAACTTGAGTTTAGTTTGGACCTGATTAATTTTAATTAAAATTGATTAGTATTGAAATGATAATATTTTTATTAAACTTTTGTGATAAATATATATCAATTTTTTTGTGATAGAATTTTTGTTATAGTATTTGTATTGTAATTATATAAATATCTTTTTGATTTAATTAATTTTAATAATTAATGACTAAATTTTTCATCACAATTGCATTTATGACTTTTTTTTTGTCACTCAATTATAACATTTGTGATGAAAATTATTGTAACAATTTTTTTTTTTTTGTGATGAGTAAATTTGTTATAAATAACTCATTAATAATATAAATTTTTTTCGTCACTATAAAATTCTTTTATGTAATAAATGTCAAATTCATTACTAAGAGTATTAGTGACAAAAGTTTTACTAATTATTTAAATTTCATCCCTAATTTTAGTTAGTGACAAAAAATAAAGGTTCAGTTTTTTTTTTAGTACATCTGATGATGGCTATACAAGAAAGAATAGCTCTCCCCTATTCCCAAATCCGTCCTCACCCGACTCAAGGTTCGAGATCTCCAACTTGGAGTTTCAAATTCGTAACCGTTGAACCATGGGGGTAAAATAAAGGTTTAAAGACTAATAATTTAATCACTAAATATAGATTTTCTTGCAGTGAAACCACCCCAACCTACTCTCAAATGCCAAAAAACCAGCAGCTACAAATCCAAAACCACCAGCCGCCAACCTGTAATCTACAAGTCACCAAAACCATTCTCAATCGCATTGAAGCAGAAAGATTTTTTTTTTATAGTTTTATTTCTATAGATACAATCGGTGAAGAGAGAAAAAAAATAGTGAAATTGATAAATTCTAAGGAAAATAGGGAAGCAAAGAAAAATGAAGGAATCACAAAATGATTTTTAAGGAGAGAAACCCCAGAAGAAGAAAT
>BPVZ01000027.1:2007536-2020756 GCA_020521535.1 Rubroshorea leprosula | reverse complement strand
TTTTTATTAAATTGTCCTCTTCCTTCTTCGCAAACTCCCATTCTTTTAAACTAAAGGGAGTCAGTTTTATAAAATTGTCCTCTTCCTTTTTCACAAATTCCCTGCCTCCCAATTTGGACTCTATTTGACAATACTGTGCATAAAGTATTTTTACACGTCACCTTATATAAAAATATAAATTTATAGTTCTTAGTTAATTTTTAATATTTTTATTAATTTTAATTAATATTTTTATATTTTCTAGTTCATTGGCCAGATAGCTAAATATAAAAAGTTTTTTTACTCATTGAAAAGGGTTCAAAGCTGTGCAACTTCTCTCCCAACCCCCTCCCCCCAACAAGTTGAATCACTTGTCATCTCCTATAAAAAAAAAAAAATTTGTTATGTAATTTAGATTTCAACAAACTATACAACTTAAACCATAAAATGAAGTGGGTTCTTTAACATTGGGGGCTCATTTACCATTCAATAATTTATGTTTTGTAATTCAATGTGTTTACACCCATTTTTGCAAAAAAATATAATGGTGCCATGTGTCATCCATGTTGACAAGAATTTCATTAGTTGAAAGTAGTTGGAGTAAATCTCTCTCTATAAGATTGAGTGGTTATTTCCACAACTGCAGTAAAGTCGTGGCTTGTTACGAACTTCCAGGAGGATAATTGACATCATTAACAGGATAATCAGTTTGTTTCAGATATCACATTGCCGTTGGTTTTTCAAAATTGATACCATAGATATCCAAGCATGTTGTCAAGGGATGTTTATTGCTATAAGTATGCAAAGAAGAAACGAAATAAAGGACTAGTCTCTCACACAACTAGCCCAGCGCTATCTACATTTTAGTTTTATAAGCAATGTCTTAGTTTAGATCCAGTTGCTTTCCTAATTTAGTCTTTAACTCTACGCTGCCATTAGTTTTAACTTTGATTTTTGTTATTTCGTTGTGAACATCTCCACTCGATGTATTTAGTTTTCTGCAATTCAATTTACAGCACTTTGCTCCAAATTCATCTTTCTAGCTTATTTTAAGTTTTGTTTTATACTTCATCTTTTATTTCATTCTTTACGCTTTCATGCTTTCGCGGCAACATCACGTTTCTAGTCTACAATTTAGTTTTCTCGCCATGCACTCTCTTTCTTATCCTTTCCTTTATTTTCCTTTTTTATTTTGATCAACAAACTAACATTTTGGCCCTAGTTGTGGGAAGTCCCTGATGTTCTTCCAAGGCAATTATTTATGGACCTTTATGTAGGAACGCACCCTCATTTCTGCAACAATCGTCTCACCAGGGCATATCTCATAATTTATTTAACTGGTGCTCTTCCATCGACTCGCAACCGAGTTCCATGCTTGAAAGTAGTAAGGGTCACTGAGAATCCTTCTTTCTCACTTTGAGCAAAGTGAGTGACACGCCTTTGTAGTCTTATCTGCCACGCAGCCATAAAGGGAGATTTTGGAGACAACAATCTCTTTTTGGCATGCCTGGTGGGACTCATTGTGGGCTTTCACAAGTTTGTTAATCGTATCTTCTGCTACCAGATTGTGCCACCATGGCAAGTCCTTATTTTTTATGACTGCCAAAAGCTCTTCATGACTCCATCACATACTTCCTCTTATATCAATCCACTTTATAATGAGAGGGCAACAATGGGCAGTGAGTCTTCCAAATCACTTGCTGAAATAATAGTTGATATTGCTGAGAAATCTAAAAGGTTTCATGATGAATGGAAGAGGAATTTGGAGGAAAATTGGAAAGGATGCAAATTAAATTTTCTAGAACTTATAACCCCTCAACCCAAAAGTGGGGTTTTAATGAAGGATTCAAAGAAGTGCCATGCAACCATGTCTCCAAGAACTTTGAAGCAGTTTTGCAAATCGCAAAACGTGACAAAGATGCTCATTGTAAATGAAGGTCAAATGACACTAGGGTCAAAGAGTAACCCCATGATCGCACTCGCGAGGCATGAATCACAATTGCAGTGTGCTACCCAAAGTCAGCAACGCCATGTGGCCCTGGAGGCAACTTCAGCAAGTATGCCTCCAAGTCATTCTAAGTCTGCAAAGACTAATACTAGCAAGAGGCCTCTTACTCCTAGGAGGCATAAACCAACTCAATTGCAAATATGTCAGCCATCCGTCAATGAAGGTCCATCTGATGGCCAATAACAAGTTGATGTTGCCAGACAAAAGTCACCATTTTGGCTAGCATCAGTACATAATTCTGATAAGGTATCCACCTCATCTATTTCTACTTCTTTTGAGACTAACGAGCCTGTTCCTTCTGCGTTGCTTAAGAAGTGTTCGCGGCAACCATGCTTTCTTAATGGTCGAAGCCCTTCCAAGTTCAACTATGGACAATGGCTGAAGGTGAAATATCCTTTTAAAATCATTAGTCTAAAGAGGGGAGTTATTTCTAGTCTCGAGGGGCAACCTAGTCAGATTAAACAACAAAGGTTGCCAGACCTTATTGTTAATGAAGTTCACAAAGCTACAACTAAAGAGGCAGCAAGGTTTGTGCTGTTGCAGCTTGATGCCAATCCAAACGTCCAACCAATGCCGCCACAACAAAAGCATGTGTGCAAGCCTAGTCCACCTCAACAACTTGTAGACTAATTGTCAAAGGACACTCAAGAGACATGTAGGCCACCATGTTGTCCAACATGCTATAGGCCATATTCAAGGAATAATAATTCTTTACAAAGTGGCTTTCACAAAAAATTCCTAAATTTTCCTTGCAACCACAAGGATAACATGGGAGGTGGTATAAGAAACACCATGCCCTCGCATCTGCCAAGTCGAAGAAGGAAGATGAAATCTAAAAACTTCAATTGGACACCAAAGAAGGAGCAAAAGCAACAAACCCATGTCTCTGAATGGAGGTACGGGGGGCATGATCTCGTAGACAGGCATGAAGGCATGTGCAAATGCTGCCTCCATAAACAAAGTTAATTTAGACATTGTTGCCATATAAACCTGGTGGCCCACCCAGAGTTCCTTACACAAAATCCTAAGACTCTTCGGAGACGACTTCAAAAGAAACGAGTTAAAGAGTGTCAGAGGCATGCTGTTGCCAAGGTGCATGCTTCCCAAAGGCAACAACCTCTAGGGAAGCAAAGGTTTATCTGGGTGGAGAAGAAGAAACACAATGCAGCTTCTCAAAAGGCAAATCAAAATTTAGTCAATGCAATCGTGTCTGCAAAGACGTCTGCCAAGCGTGTTCCTTTCAAGTCAAATGACTCAAAGGCAACTAAGGAGCTTAATGTTAGTAGCAACGAAATTAGCCTTGGTGAGTTTATTATTGAACTTCCAAGTTCCATTCCAAATCTCCCTTTTGTTTTCACAAGGAAGCAAGATGCGGCCTCTAGTAGCAAAAAGGCAGCAAAGAACAAAGAAAACATGTCTGCCAAAGAAAACAAAGGGAGGGATCATAAAAAAGATGTTGCAACCTTTGTTTCAAGGGGAGGCATGTTGCTAGCAGTTAAAAGCATGTCACTCAAGAGACATTCTGCCAACAATATGAAATCTTTGCAAACGCACAAGGCATTAGATGAAGGCACATATTGGTTACGGAACCTTGATGGTAGTCTAAACCTCACAAAAATAAATGGCTTACCTTTTCAGCCATGTTGCCTTTCGGTTTGTAAGTCATGTAGTAGATCGAAGTGGAAATAATCTCTTTGCTCAAGTCAAGTTTGGGTGGAGATCAGCTTTAATTTAGTTTTTGTTTTTAATTTTCTACAATTAGTGTGAATAATCTTGCAGTTGAGCGGCTTTAAGGAAGGCTGTGAGATGGCATTGCTTTTAAGACACTATGCTTTCTATGGAGGCGTACTTGATCTATGTCTCCATGTCAGCCAATAGAGGAAATTTATGGAATAGTTCTTTTTGGAGGCTATATTTTTCCATTTTTACAGATACACTTTTAGCTGGCTTATTTCTCTATGAAGCCGTTGTGTTTGTTAGATGATATTCCATGCTATGTTGAAGAAAACAACAATCTCAAATTTCTACATTCATGGAGACATCATGCTTTCTTTATAGTGGCAACAAGGTGGAGTGCTAGGAACAAAATTTTCAAAAACTTGATTCCACTTCCATGAAGTCGTGTAACCAAGTTTTGGGGGGCATTGTTTGCACCCATTTTTGCAAAAAAAAATAGAATGGTGTCACTTGTCATCCATGTTGGGAAGAATTTCATTAGTTGAAAGTAGTTGGAGTAAATCTCTCTGGATAAGGTTGAGTGGTTATTTCCACAACTGCAACAAAGTCGTGGCTTGTTACAAACTTCCAAGAGGATAATCGACATCATCAACAGAATAATCAGTTTGTTTCAAATAACACGCTGCCATTGGTTTTTCAAGATTGCTACCATAGATCTCCAAGCATGCTGCCAAGGGGTGTTTATTACTATAAGTATGTAGAGAAGAAACGAAGTAAAGGACCAACCTCTTACACAACTAGCCCAACGCTATCTACATTTTAGTTTTACAAGCAATGTCTTAATTTAGATCCAGTTTTCTCAAACAGTTTTCTCAAACAGCTTTCCTAATTTAGTCTTTAGCTCTACGCTGCCATTAGTTTTAACTCTGGCTTTTATTATTTCGTTGTGAACATCTCCACTCGATGTGTTTAGTTTTCTGTAATTCAATTTACTACACTTTGCCCCAAATTCATCTTTTTAGCTTCTTTTAAGTTTTGTTTTATACTTCATCTTTTATTTCATTCTTTACACTTTCATGCTTTCGCAGCAACATCACACTTCTACTCTACAATTTAGTTTTCTCGCCATGCACTCTCTTTCTTCTCCTTTCCTTTATTTTCCTTTTTTATTTTGATCAACAAACTAACATTTTGGCCCTACTTGTGGGAAGTCCCTAATGTTCTTCCAAGGCAATTATTTATGGACCTTTATGCAGGAATGCACCCCCGTTTCTGCGACAATCGTTTAACCAGGGCGCATCTCGTAATTTATTTAACCGGTTCTCTTTCATCGACTTGTAGTTGAGTTCCACACTTGGATGTAGTAAGGGTCACCGGAAATCCTTCTTTCTCACTTTGAGCAAAATGAGTGGCACACCTTCGCAGTCTTATCTGCCACGTAGCCATAAAGGGAGATTTTGGAGACAACACAATGTAATTTGTATTGAAGAACAAAAACACTTTTGAGATGATAAAAGACAAAACAACCAACAATTATAGCCACAGTGTAGCATAGCAAAGTAGATAACATTGACAAATAAAGCCTTAGTTGTCTAACCCAAAATGTTCCAATTTAATTGTCTCACTTTTCATTTATATGAGGCATTAAATGCTATTATTCTAACTTTATGTCTATTACTCTATTCTATTTATAAATGTGATAAAACTTTTATTAGGAGTACGTGTGCTATTTTAACACCTAATTATGGAGTTTTAAACAATCCCCAAATTGTTTTGGTATCAAAAATTAGGACTACATGGAGGGAGTATTCTTTTTAGTTTTCCTAATCACTTAATTTGATGCAAATTAACTTGATGATTTATATAGCAAATGAATACCAATTTAAAAGGCTTTTACCAACTTTTGCTATTTAGCTCTTAAGTATTTGCTTGCAAAGAATGATGCAAAATTTAGGTTAATTCAATGAATTTTACTCCATCAAGAATTTGACCAAGAGATAAAAGACAAAAATGGCACTAAGAATTTAGTTGTTGATCACTTGTCAAGAATTGAGAGTCCTAGCCAAGAAAGATGATGAATTTCCGATCTAAGAAGAATTTTCAGATGAGCAACTTCTTTCCATTTAGGTGACAACTATTCCTTGGTATGCTAATTTTGCAAATGACTTGGCAAGAAACATTGATCCCCTTGATTTGTCTTACTAACAAAAGTTAAAATATATATATATATATCTTTTTTACTGTTAAACATTATTTTTCAGAGGGACTTTTCTTATGTAAATTATGTGTATCTTATATTATCAAAATTCAGGAAATAAGTTCCATAAAAGGAAGTGCCAAGTATACTCCATCATTGACATAAATTGAGAGGCCCGAGGTCACTTTGGAACTTCCAAAATTGCAGCTAAGGTTCTAGAATCAAGTTTTTATTAGCCAAATATTTTAGAGTTATTTTTATGTTGCCTCATTTGATCAATGCGAAAGAAGTGTGAATATTTCTAAGAAAATTGAGATACCTTTTAAACAACATGATTTTTTAAGAATTATTTGATGTTTTGAGTGTTACTTTCATGGGGCCTTTTCACATACTTTTTTAAATCAATATATCTTGGTAGGACTTTTTCCACTTTTTCATTTTTCAAATCAATATATCTTGCTAACTGTGAATTATATTTTTAAATGGGTAAAGGCTATAATTTTACTAACTAATGATGTTAAAGTAATTGTTCAGTTCTTAAATAAAAATGTATTTACTTGATTTGACACCCTTAGGGTAATCATTAGTCATTAGAGAAAATATTTTTGTAATAAACAATTTGATACACTTTAAAAACAAATATGGAGTCATCCATAAAATTACAACCCCATACCACTCACATCGGTAACAGATAATGTTGGCTCTCTTTGTTTGCTTTAAGTAAAGAGATAATGTTTTATGATGTTCATTTGGGAATAAAAAAGCTTTGTTCTTTATAAATAACTTATCAAATGCTACCAACAACCTATAGGTCCAAATGAAAAGAATTCGGTTCTCCTTATGTAAAATTGATTCAAAGAAAAGAAGTTTGGTTTCCCATCTTAAATTCGAGTCTTGTGAATGAAAAAACAAGTATTGGAAGAGCTTTCCCCCTAATGCAGTCTGATATGACTCTATTTCAAATTAATCGAGATCTAATATAATTACTGAATAGCGAAAAGTTAGTAAAAAAAAACTTATCAGATGCTACATCAAGTTCAAAGTAGAAGTGCAGTTTACAAAATAAATTAACGGAATACGACCATGAAAACAGAAGTAAGCCAACCACTGAATCAGCAAGGGCCAAAAAATAAACTGTATTACCAACAAAAACAGATTTTTAAGTCCGTGGTAAATTAGAGCCATTGAAAGGCACTTGACCATGGTGAAAAAAAGGTGGTGTGGGTACTGGTGCATCCTTGGGACAGTAAGGCATTGGTAGATGGCGGAAACAAGGTCGAGACGAAGCGGGTGGTAGGCCTGGTGGCAGGGGTGGCTGCAGGTTTGGTACCAACTGCGGCGGTGGGCCTGCAACCTTAGGAACCCTAAAGCCACCACAAGGCATTGGTTGATGGTGAAAACTAGATGGAGGCAGAGATGGTGGCCGACCTGGTAGTAGCTGCGGTGGTGGGCCTGGTGGCAATGGCGATGGTACGTCAACCTCAGGAACCCCAAAGCCACGGCAAGGCACTGGTCCACGGTAACAACCAAGGGGCGGCAGGAGCGGTGATGCATCCTTAGGACCCCCGAAGGGCAGTGACCAATGACCATCGCCAGGTGGTCCATCCACAGGGCTGCCAAAAGGTGGCAGCTGCCTATTGCCACAGCCAGGATGCATATTCCAATTATGGTAAGAAAAATTACCAAGGTTTTGACTCATGTGCCTGTTAGCGTTACGGTAGTCCGCCAAGCCAGTTTCTGTAGTTCCTTTACTCAGTTGTGGCATGGCTTCAATCATGGAATCTTGTGACAGTTGGGGCCCCGCCTGCATCGAGTGCCTAGGGGATGATGCATGAGTCCGAGGACGCTTATTTCCGCAATGTTGTTGAGGTTGTGTCTCTAATAAAGTTGGACGCTTAGATTGTTTCTCGGCCGTCTCATTTTCACTTTGCTGTTGAGAATTTGTCTCGAATAAAGTTGGATGCTCAGATTGTTTCTCAGCCTTCTCATTTCCACTTCGCTGTTGAGAATTTGTCTCAAATAAAGTTGGATGCTCAGGTTGTTTCTCCGCCTTCTCATTTCCACTTTGCGGTTGAGATTTCGTCTCTAGTACAGCTGGATGCTCGGGTTGTTTCTCCCCATTCTCATTTCCACTCCATTGTAGAGGTAGTGTCTCGAGTGTGGTTGGAAGCCCAAATTGTTGATCTGCCTTCTCATTCCCACCGTGTTTCTGAGCTTGTGTGTTCAGTACAGTTGGAAGCCCAGATTTTTTCTTGGCCTTCTCCTTTTGCAGTTGTGCAACGCGGTTCTTGAGCACATCACCAAGAACTTCGGATTCAAGCTTATAATTCACAAGCAATCTTTTTACAATCTTAATGTCATCTAACTCTTTTTGTATGGCGCTAATCTGTGGCAAGGTTAACACAAAGTTATAAATGGGATTATACAGCTGGTAAGGATCAAATAGAAGTAGTAGCCTTACCTTTGCTGGAACGTTCTTCTTCCTTTTCCTGCATGCATTCCTGGCAGCCTTCTTTAAATTCTCCAAGTGCTTTTTCAGAAGAGGTAACGGTGGGAACTTGTGAACCATATCTAGTGAACAGATATACTTAACAGCTTCAAGATGCAAACCCTTGTTAATTTGCTTTTTAATAAACTCTGCACCCAAAGCAGAAATTGAGAGTTCTGAGTAATTATTTCCCATTAGAAGTGCTCGCATTAAATTCAGAAAATAATAATGTAGCAAAGATATAGGGAATAGAATGCAAGAGTAATTATATTCATTCCTTTTTCTCAGTAAAAGTAGCGAGGTACTCCATTATTAATGTTATACATTAAAATTATCAACGAAATTCTTAATTACACTTGCTACTGAGAGTACAACAACAATGTAACACCTAAGAATGCTGCACTTGTTAAGTTTCCACTATATCATTTCTCAATTAATATTTAACCATATTGTAGCATTTGACCCAAAATGTTAAACAGTTTCCAAAGGCAACTGATCCGAACAATTTTACATTTCTATGACATCAGAAGATTTTTAATAAAATATTTAAGAGAAATTGAAAGAAAATGAACTTATAAATAGTAATTTTGGTTGGTTATTTATGTTGCATCTAAAGTTTTAGTTGCAATGTAGCCCATGGAAGGGTCATACACAATCTACAAGCAAGTTTAGATGATTCTAAATCACTGAGATAGTCCGTTGATCCCAGTCAAAGAAGATAATCCAGTTATATTTGGAACCCCAATGAAAAACAAATCAACAATGAAAAATAAAAAGGGATACCATCAATTAAAAGTGCAAATAAAAGATGACATAATTCAAGAGAGAGGGGGAGAAAACTTACTGGGAATTGCATTCTCCAAACCAAGAACTTGACATAAATCAGGAGCCATTTGACGCCAGTGATTATTATCCAATAGATCAAGAAGCTCGTGTTGTTTAAAAATAGTAGCTAAACGATAGGCAGCCAAAAATTGCAGAAAACATGTGACTTCCAAACCTTCTCTCTTCTTTACCAATTTCCGTTGCCAGTTCATTGCATATTTCTTTGCTTCGTCTTTCACCTGTTGCTTAATTTTTGGCAAGATTCTCCTTAACAGCCCCAGCAATAAAATGCAACGCTTTTGAGGTACACATAAATCAAAACCCTCATTTTTCTCCATGTTTGAAGAACCACAACCAAACACGACCTCTAAAACAAGTCTTGCTGGATCCGATACTAACTGAAGAGCATCCATGATTTCACTACCTGTTACTTTAACTTTCTTGGGCTTTTGTAGTAAGAATCTCAAAACATCTCCATCTGAACTAGTATCAAAATGATGCACCTGTTGAGGACCTCCAGATGAAGAAACCTTTCTGCTTTCCAATTGTGGATTTGTTGGTAAGCATTCCTCCATCGTACCATGGGTAGGCACAATGCAGCTGGCTAAACAAACAAAATGATAGTAGGACCAAGTTTAGTACTTGCATAACATTGGTCCACAAAATCAAGGATCCAAAGTCCTTACTATTTAATTAAACCATCTAAGCATCATCCACCTGGTTGGGTGGTTTGAGACTCAAGTACTTGAAAAGTTTTTTTTTCTCTGTATGCGAAGAAGGATATATAAAATGGATGCAGCATTATTTCAAAGTACCAGATTCCTGATGCAAAAATGCCAGACTTGATAAGAAATCTACTGATGCAGACTGACAAACCACATAAATAAATCTCCAGCCCTATTAAAAAAAATTTCATCTGAGGTAGTTGTAACAAGGAACAGACTTTTGGATGTTTCACACAAGGTAAAATATTAGTTTAAATAGGATTAATGTGCATACAATATTGATGAAATAAAATGGGATAGAATAGACAATTAATAGGCCCAAAAAAAGAAGGGAATAGAGTAGATTTTTCATTCATTAGGAAGTTAGGAATTCAAATGCGTGAAAAATGATAATATTGAGGTCAAATATTACACAAAAGACACATTAGTGAATAATTCATTTCAGAAAGAACAGATTTCTCATTATTATGTCTAGCTGTCATGAACAAGAAAATGCAGATAGCTAGCAAAGCCAACAGTCCTATGCAAATCCAACTAATGTGAGAATGTGACCTTTACCTGTATTGGTTGATGATATTGTTGACTGCTGACTAGGCAGTTGAACAGGGGGATTAGTGCAAGTAGGATCGACAACATCAGGAACAGCTTCCGCTAATTCTATTGTACACTGATGATTGATACCTCTCTGCTGTTGTGATGGAGATTCAAGGGTAAGGGCAGAGGCAGGGGCAGGGGTAGCTGCAATGTATCTCTTCTCACTTGGAGAAGGTGGTTGATCATTGGAGTCAATTGGCAAAGTCAAATCCACATCGGCATTTTGTTTTTCTAGTGAAGCAATTTTATTCTTAAGAACCTCAAGGTGTTCAGGAGATGCTTCAGATTCAAGCTTGTGATCCACAATACATCTTAAGACATCCTTCAAGTCCTCTAATTTTTTGCTTGTTGCTCCATTCTGATAGCAAGTCATAAAAGAGTGTACACACATTATGACATCTGGATTAAATTAGGACGTAGGTGATAATAAAGAAACAAAAAAAGAGGCAGACGTACCAATGCTTCAAGTGTCTTGTTTCCATCATTCAAAGTATCTTTAGATTCCACCACTGAATGCCTAAAGTAATCTTCCAATATTGGTAATATTGGGAACTCATTAACTAAACCAAATTTGGAAATATATCTAATTGCCTCCACATGCTGGTTCCCTTGAATCAGATCTTGAATAAAACCTGTTATATGTAGCAAAGTCACATACTCTGTCAAATGGTAACATATGAAAAAGAATTCTTCTTGAGATGAAAATAAGAATATAAGGGCAACAGACATCTACTGAGCATAAATCCTAGCATTCTTTAGACATAAATTAATTACTTCTGCAGCTTTTCCTTTTCCTCTATTCTTGTTAATAACCATAGAGTTGAATGTACTTGAAAATATCGTGGCAATTCAAAGAAAGAGATCATCTTTTGCAAGTTCAGAAAAGAAGGGAGGAGCATGCTGACCATAAGGAAAAATCTATACATGTATGTAAAACGCCTAGAAATTTCAGAAACACCATATTAAGCCAATGTTTAGAAGCAATTACTTGAAGTCTTATGAGCAAGACCAAGGGCCTGCAATAGTTCAGCATCTTGACTATCTTGAGGAACTTTCTTATAAAGATTGAAGAGCTCATCATCACCAAAATCATCAGCTAATCTGAAACAGGCCAGAAGATGCAGGAATCCCAAAACCTCCAAAGGATAGCTAGCATCTTTTCCCATTGTTGTGATCCAATCAATGGCAACTTTCTTTGCTTCTTCTCTAACCTGGGGTTTGATTTCAGGTGAAAATTTTCTCAACTGCTCTAATAAGAGGATGCAACTACTCTTAACTGTATCTCCTTCAAACTCTCTATCCCCCTTCTTCAAATATGGAGGATAAAATCCATCTATTGCATCCAAGACTAGCTTAGCAGGGTTAGATGAAAATCGAAGAGCCTGTGCCATGTCATCACGCATTACAGCATGCTCATTCAAGCGCTCATTTAGGAAAATCTGCAAGTCCTTTCCATCCATTTCTACAAAAAAACGAAGGATTGCAGTGTTTCCTTCCACTGAATCTTCTGTTGTCTCAAGTTCCCCATGAGAATGTGGGATATCAGCAAGCCTCTTCTCCTTCAATTCAAGTTCCTCAGACCATTCTTTAAGTTTCTTCTTCTTCAATTTCAATTTCCCCTCCTGAATTTCAATCTGTTGAAACCGCTTCTCACATTGATTAAAATGATGTTCAAGCTCTTCAGATTTCGATTCATATTCCTTCCTGAGCTCTTCCATTTTTTTCTCCTTCAATTTAATTTCCCTGCAACTTTCTTCATAGCTCTTTTTTTGAGTTATCATCCCTGAATAAAGTTCCTCAAAACGCTTCACTTTCAGCTCAAGATCGTTGCAGCTTTTCCCAAAAGACTTTTGTTTCTTCCTAAGCTCTTCAGATAATTCTTCCACTCTTTTCTCCTTTAATTCAACTTCCCTGCAATTTTCTTCACAACTCTTTTCTTTAGCTATCATCGCCGAATTACGTTCTTCGAAAAGCTTCTCTTTCAACTCAAGATCTTTACAACGTTTCTCAAAAGACTTCTGTTTCAACAAAAATTTCTCCTCCTTTAAGTTCAACTCCGCCAGTTTAACATCAACTGCTTCTCCCATCGAACTAATCTCTATAATCTGTTCTTGATTCAACTTTTCAGTCCAAAACAATTCATCCTCTTTATCCCCAAGTTCTTCCAACTTCCTCCGAGCCAATTCCCGTGACAAATCAACCTCTTTCATCTTCTCTCTGACCGATTCTTGAATCTCCTTTTCTCTCACATCCAGCTCCTCAGCCCTTCGTTCAACCGACTCCTCTCTTAACCTCAGCTCATTGAAGCATTGTTGCAACTGATTTTCACTGGAAACGATATAGTTCTCAATCTGCGATAGAATCGAAGAAGCATTATCATGAAGTTGATCAGCAATTGTTCTAAAATTTTCCTTGAACGCCTCGGAAAAGCCCAAATCAGTCGCTTTCTTCGCCATCACGAAACAGAAACACTAAACCCTAGATAAACCCCGTAAATCCCCGAAAGATGAAGCACATTGCAATACTAGCACCAGCAGTAGAGCGGATCTGCAACAGGAAAAGTCTGAAAAGAGAGAAGAAAGAGCTTTTTTCTCTCGACGTTTTCTGGGAGGAGAAGATCGGAGAGAAGGTTTATTCTACTAAAAAGAAGGATTAGAGGTGGCTTTATGGATAAAGAATTAAAAATTTTAAATTTAAATTTGGAGGTATATCTCTTATATAATTTAT
>BPVZ01000027.1:1987554-2002167 GCA_020521535.1 Rubroshorea leprosula | reverse complement strand
GGAATTTTGACCAACTAAAGCTATTACTAGTGTTATCATTAACACTAGTAGTGTAAAAATACTTTTTTATGACATAAAATATAAAAAGAAAAAAAATTAAAGGCATTTTGCATATACTCCTATTAGTTATTTAAGAAAAATAATAATCATTAATTATTATATACCTAAATATTTATACTAATTAATATTTATACCCACATTCTCCCATGTGATTATAGTAATGGTCACCTTTTTTTAAAGTGAGATGCAATTAAATGCACTTTAATCCACAGATCAAATTTTAAACTTAATTTTTTTAAATAAATACTAACTTAAAACTGTATTTTATCTTATTAAAAAAAATTATTAATATCCATACCCCGTTAGCATTTTCCTACCACTTTCCTGCCACTCTCCTGCCACCTATTATCCACTAGCCGGTACCGCTTGATCCTCTAGCCGGACCAAACGCCCCCTAACTTAATTCCTCTTCAGGTCTTTTGAAATAATGATTCATTTTTGTAATAATTTAAAACAAATACATTACAAGTGTAAAGAATTTTAAAAATTGAGAATATAGCCTACAAGGTTGAGAATGATTCAAAAAGATATCAAGCACTTAAGTAATGTGATCAAGACTCCAATTAAAGTAACTTTAAAAGTTGAATTCATTTATAAGCGTTTGTAAGTTATATTTAAGTTTTAAGTTTTAGAGTTAAAACTTAATAAAAGTTAATTTTTTTTTTAAATGTAGTAAATTGATTTGAGAGGAGTATTTTTAGAATCATAAAAAAAAAATTAATTTTAAAGTACATAAAAATTGAAAATATCCTAATTGAAAAAAAAAAATAAAAACCTTCTAATTAAAGCCATAGGAGTTTTTTTATTTCCCAATGAAATAGTACCCATAAAACAGAACTGAGAAAAATAAAACCGAAAGAACAATCTTCTTTCTGAGTGGTAGAGATTGTGCATGTTAAACCCTTCTTTCGTTTTCTGGACCAAACAGCCCTTTCAATACCCCAAAAAAGAAAAAGGGATTTTTTTCCACCTAAAGAATCGTTTTCCACAGGAGTCCGAGAACCTGTGGAATAATAAAGTTTACCATAGGATACAAAAAGTTTGGGCCTTTAACCAAAGCTCCGTCATGTAATTTTGTGATGAATATGTAGAAGAGATATTATCCGACTCTAAATATATGAGGTATTCTGAACACTGCATTAGAAATCTGAATCAGTCTGTGATTTGGTGGCATTCAATTCTAGCTCGAGCCCCTGGCGAGATTTTTGCCATAACTCATACTCTAGATTCAACTTCCTCAGCTCCATGAGACCGCGCTCAACTGCAAACACAGGAGAAAATCATACATGAAAACTTGAAATATGAAAATATTAATGTTTCGTGTGGCATATATCAACCTTTCTGATATGGTTAGAGAAAATGAAATAAAGGAGCAGAAGTTTAAGGGGATGAAAGTTTTCATCGTAAAATAGATAAAATGGAACACCACATTTTCATCTCAACTTGAACTCAAAGAAATTATTATTTTTTTTTTTTGGAAACAGAAATTGCTGACAGAACACTAGAAAGTTATAAATAAACATATAAATTACCCATGATTGATGAAATGCTTAGAGATTTACTATCTGCAAATAACTCTATGATAAACAATTTCTTAATTAAAGAGAAAAGAGTGGACATTGGCATGGGGAACATTTGATGGGAGGGAGAGGGGCAGTTACAGAATACCTTCAACTGCATCATGTGAAGAGGAAGATCGAGAACTCTGGTTGATCCAGAACTGTAAACGCTCATCAACAATGTCAGGTTCTATGCCATGCATCTTTGCTCTTCTCCAAAAATATGTAAGCCAACCCTACATGAGTACACTAAGTTTTAAGGAAATATAGGCTCACTGGAAAATTTTTTTGATTGAATTCAAATACCCGTTTTGTCATTAGCATGACATAATCATTTCTAGCCATTTGTGAAGTTTTTAAAAGTCCTTTGCCTAACAGAATACATATGATCTGGCTTTCCTTTTCCTTTTCCATATTTTTTAAATAGAGAGCACTAAAAATTTTTTCCATTAATTGAGAATGAGTCCTATTGGAAGTGACTACATCCTGGATCTTAAACATGGAGTAGGAGGATGCTCATGTTGGGCAATTTCATATGGTATCCTATTAACGTCTCACCCAACATGTCAGAATGAGAGACGTGCTCAAAGTTGACCAATGCTGTCTTAATCAGACTATCCAAATCCTTCCACATCCCTTCACAAAACATATTAAATTAATCTATCCAAGCCTTGGTTGCATTGATTTTCTTATGTGAACCCAAAGGCCATATAGATATAAAGTAAATGACAAAGAAAACAAGTTAAATAAATAGAGTAAAAGGTTTAGCTTAAGCTTTAGTACTCCTAGAATTTCTCTTATAAGCCAACCCTAACTAAGTCTCAAAGTCATAAACCTATGTCATTTGCATAAGGCAGTACTCAAAATGACTTTTCACTAATAATCTAACATAAAGTCCTGTCATTTGAACAAGACTTCCTATACATTTTAGGCCACCATTAGAACTTGCCGTTCATCATCTATTTTCTAGAGATTCACTAGCTAGCAATGGAACATTTAAATGTTTTTGATGAAAGCCCTTTTTCTTTTTAATCAGTGAAATACAAAATTTTATGTTCTTAAAATGTTATTTAGATCTCCAGACTTAATTCCCAAGTGTCTAATGTTCTTCATCCAAGGTCTTAACCATAGGACGAGGCTGATTGAAGAATATGAAAAACTAAACTAAGTAGTATTAAAATGCTGGTACCATTTGTTACCCATAGCTTGAAGAAACGAAAATAACTATCAGAGAATCAGCATTAAGTTTTTCTCTAAATATTGTACAACAGAAAGATGCCATAGAGATAATATCTTACTTGCTTAAAACGTACATCCTCTGTCTCCTCTTGGCTCAATTCTGAAAGGAAAAAATCATTTCTTTTTAGGTGTTTATATATTGGGAACCATTGGTATTAAAATCCAGCCACCATGTGCAATAGGAGCACTAAGTAAACAAAGAATGAGTAAAGAGTAAATGTGTAAAAAACATGTCCACACACTTAAAGGTTACATGTACAACCACACCAAGTGTAAAAGGATAAACTTCTATATCTGCCACATCAAGGGTTAGAAGCAGCTGTCTAAATATAAACCTACCAAATGCTTCAAACTGACCCTCAGTTGGTAGTTTCACATCATCTGCAATGATAATTAAAATATTGTCAAGCAACCAGTGCCTTCTATAATTAAAATGTTGTCAAGCAACCAGTGCCTTCTAAAGTCTTATGATGAAAAATTCAATCATAGATATCTCTTGAACAAAATCAAATTCTCAACTGCTTTGAATAAACATATCATCACAAAGGATTATCTTTGTGACCAAAGAAATACACCAAGAGTTCAGTACAGAAGATATAAGAGGAAGGTCATAAGTTACTACTGTGGTAAAAGACAAGAAACTTCAAAAGATGATGGGTCTTAGCAGGATACCTATTGCTCTAGAAATCTCAGTTCAAGTATGATCTACCTCAGTCCTAAAGGAGCAGACATTAGGTCAAAGTTCTAGCAGGTTAGATAAGCAACTTCATTCACACCCCTCCTGCACATACTCAAATCTTTAAACATTTTAGTTTGTGTCATGCAATCTGACGTTTCAATGTGTGTACTGTGTGCAGTTTTGTATCCCTAACATTTTCAAGCTGATCTTTTTTTCGTGCAAAACTTTTCTAAGAAAGGATGAATTTATTTATTTTTAGTTATTTAATAAAAATACAATTCACATCATAATGATTGGAAAAATTTTATTGGTAAGAATTTTCCTGAAGTAATAAATACCAAATTTTATAGAATTTGAATGACGATTTTGAGCCATTGCAAGTGCAACTGCATCCTCTACCTTCAAAAAATAAAAAAAGGATTACTCATTAAAAGAACTAGATACGGAAAAAATTTTCTTTAAATATAAGAAAAAATGTTTGAGAATGCACTGAATTGTTTCCCAGCTGTGTGACTATCTGTAATTAATTTTTGATTGTTAGAGCTACAGAATAGAGATAATAATTGTAGAGAGCAAAGTATTTGCTTTTTGGGTGGTAACTAAAGTTTGTTAAAAGAATCTTTGTTCAAGCAATAGAGAAATCTAAAATTAATAGAGACAACATATTCATCATCCACTAAGTTATTGTAGGATCACTAATTACTTTCAAGCATATCTACCAGAAAGAAACAATTCCAGCCTCAACTTTTCATAGGGCTCCACATTTTGCAGGGAGAAATAAGGGACTATAGTACCAATATAATGCTAGTTAAAAATAATAGTTGACATAAGAAAAAAGTGATATAGTAACTAATCTAACTTTGACTTCCATGTAGCTCCACTTTCAAATTTTGAAACAACCTAGGTTGAAGCCTTCACTGACCTAATGATTCTCCTCAGCTAAGGTCCACTTAGCTCTCAAAAGCTGTAGTTGTTGTACTAGTTGGTCATTACATTTATATATTACTTACACTCGCTCTTGATGTGGGATTCAATCTCACCCACTTAAATGCACAATATCCTCATCAAGCCCAATAACAATCACAAGGTAGGCCCACAGGATTCTAGCACCGCTTTCCATGATTGTCAGCATTACCCTACACCTAACAAGCGTAACTGTTTGGATACTAAATACATGACCTAGCCAAACTTCCACTAGCCTCTTAACCCTTCAAACAATTTTCGTGGGCAAAAAATGAAAGTAGTGTTAGTATCATGCTATTTAATACAGTTCTAGGATTAAAAAATCCCATTTAACTTTTAAGGTAGAAAACTCTTTAGTTTAGCATTCATGGATAATAGGGAAAATTTATAGATTACAACTATTTCTTCTAAAACAAGCCATCAAAACACAATATACATTACTTTAAGTACATATTTGGCTACTTTGAGAAAAGAAGTAATCAACAAAAAAATGTCAACATGAAGAAAGTAACATGCATTTTTTTCTAAGTGGTGCAACCGCCCATCATCAGTTTTAGAGGTTTGTTTGTGGCCTTGTATTCAAATTGCAAATCACCTAAAACCAAATTGTTAAGGTTGGATGACTTAACACATTCATCACAATATAAAGGTCTAACATATTTTGGCTCTATTCCAAATGACAATAACAGAGAAAGAAGAAGAATTTCACTAACAAAATACAAAACAGTAGGATACAACATAAACCTTTAATGATGCCAGCTCTCTCAGACCTTTATCAACTATAAGCATGCTTTCAACATTTTCCTCTCCAGATGGTTCATTATTGGCTGCTCAGCATGGGAATAAAGAGAAAGGGAATAAGAAAAACTAACATTTATCATCCTTACCCCAATAGAACCCCCACTCCAACTGTAAAATGAATTTCTTTCAAAAGAAAAGTCAGGTTTCAATCCATTTTGCCGATCCTTTTCTACCACTGAGGTGCAAGCTTGAAATAATAAAACAAGCAAAAGAAAATCCATTCCAAAAGAAATCTTACATGACAATTTATCCTCTTTGGCCCTTTGTCCAGCATCTAATACAATTTCATCAGCAAGAGGTGCCATAGATGACCAATATTCAAACCTTGCTGCAGCAATATCCATGTGAACACCTGGCCAAAGGATATGGGCTCCATAAGAAATTTAAGAAGATTGCACTAAAAATCCATAAAGTAGAGATAAATGGATTTTTCTGGCCAAAAGAGAATGGATTACTTTGTTTTTTACTTGAATTGTGTTTAACCATGATATAAGCCACCATGCATCCAAAAGTAAGAGGGTCATAGCTTTCCACATATACTATGCACAAAATTCAATCTATGATAATTCTTTTAATTTTTTATGATTGCTATTGAATAGACTTCTATTGTGATTGGCATTTCAAGAGCTATATTTATGTTGGAAGCTAGCAAATTTCAGATCAAGTGAATATGTTTCACGCTTCTATTGATAACGCAAAATTTTATACTGTCTAAAAATACAATTTCTTGAACCAAATGGTTAAAAAAATGTCAGATCAACTTGAAATTTAGTGTGCATTGTCTTTATAAATGAAATATTTAATCCAGTGGTTAGTAAATGACAGCTTGCATTGGGAAGCATAATAAACTCAACTAAACTAAAGAAAACTTTGAATTTTAAAATAATCAACACTTTACCGTGCCGAAGACATAAACTCCAATAATGAGTGAGCCAGCATCTCTTTAAAATAACCTCTTCCTAAGAAAAAAAAACTGCTGATCATGTAACTATGACATAAGGGAATACAAAAATAAAATAGCATAAACACAAGTAGTACTTAGCATCAACCATCTCTTCCTGACTCAGTTTCATTCTCTGATTCAGATGCCGAAGTGATTTGACTTCACATTCAGCTTCATGGAGCTGCTCTAAAGCAGATATTGCTTCATCTCTTGCAGTCTAACTTGCAATTCAAAAAGTATAGATTAATTCGTCAAGAAATCATCAATCCATTGAGAATGTAAAGTTTCAAAGAAAAAGACAAGACACACAGGATAGAATTGTGTACCTCAACTTCTGTACGGAGGTTGTCAATTTCTTCAGAATCAGGTACACAAGAATTTTGTGCTGCAACCCGCAGAGCAGCCTGCCAGAAGGCCATGCCAAACAATATCACATGTTGTTTTTCCATTTTCAACTAACAAAAATGTACTACATAGAAATTAGCTACAGTATGATGATTACTGAAGACTACTGAAGTAGCTAGAACTGGCCACTGAAATCAATGATATAATCGACCGAGTTTATCCCCCTGATTGATTTTTTATATTTTTATGGTAAAACAGAAGAATGGAAATGAGAACTCTCTTCTTTCTCTTTCCTATTAATTCATTGAAGAGCCAAAAGACTAGCCATCAGGAACACTGAAACTTGTCTTTATTCAGAAAAGGCATAAAGAAAGCTAGTTAGCAATCGCAAATTCAGATACTTGAATTTTGAAAAGTTAAGCCTTTACGAAAGCTTAATTTTTTGAGGAATGTATTGTAAACTTTCTAGAAAAGAATCTAAACACATTAAAGTAAGAAAGATATTATAACATTAAAGAAGGGAAAGCAGTGAGAAAGACAAGATAGAAAATTAAATCCACTACTTTCTATCCTTTCTGATATGCATGCTGTTGGTATGAAAGATTCAGAATGAACCATTGAAAACACCTGCTAGCCATCTTTGGTTGCTGTATTTATTTTGTAAATATGGTAAGAAAGTTAGGAAAGAATTAATTCCAGGATAGCTAGATTAATTATTCCCTTTGATTGTGTTCTGTATTACCTCTAAGAAGGAATAGTGTAAAGCACTCTAAATCAGACCCAATACAATACAACCTTTATTCATCAAAATACCTCTTCCTATTTTTACATGCAATTCTAAAAAATCTTCCATAATAAAGATCATAAACAAAGGAAATCATGGATGTAGAGAAATGTCATCTGAAAAATAAACACACCATAATCATGCTAAGTTGTGCTTTTGTGCAGATTCTCAGTGTTTAATATGCCTAATATACACATGCAGTGTCACTCATGGCAGAAAAATAGCATAAATCATGGTACAAACCTCTCTTTGCTGCAAGGCAGCCTCCTTTCTGAAGAGGAAATCAGAACTCATGAAATTAGAAAACAAAATATGTATATTATGATATAACATAAACACGTCAGAACCATGAAGTTTGCCTGCTCAAAAGGCGTGCTTCTAAAGTTACACCTTCTCCAAGAGTAGCCACCTAAAGAAAAACATATAGCATGAGTCTATAGATGAACAAAGTCAAGAAAATGGAAAAAATCTGAAGTTTTCAAATATATCCCATTGTAGGAGAACAAATTAAGAATGACTAGCAGAAAAGAAGACCAATTACAAGAAATTGAAAGTAACCATAAATTATACTCCTGGAAAAAGAACTATTATGAACAAATGAGTGTAATCAATACCGTAGAAACAAACAAATTTCTTTTGTATGCTTGCTATTCCAAGAAAACTGAAATAACTGCAGTTTTGCACATGAGTTTGAAAACTGATCCATCCACAAAATAGGCAATGTAATAATGGTGCCTTCGAATTTATAGTTAATTTCTTTCTATATCTTAGCAAAAATTGTAGTGGCCAGAATGTTAGCATGTGCAATTACATAATTGATGGACAAAGGTTGGGAATATTATAGAATGCTTTAATTAACTTCTTGTTATTTGATGCACAATTTCATTAAAAGCAGGACAAGAAAATCTATGTGCATTTAATGGCAAGGAATTCAATACTAGTCCATATAGTGTGGCTAAAAACTGGAAGATTCACCTGTTTCTCAAGCTGTCGAGCCCTTGCTTCTGCTTCCTCACATCTCTCCTCTACAAGTCTCAACTGGCAAGGCACATATCATAATGAAGCCCAAAAAAATGCAATAGAATTATATTAATAAATATTACTCCCGAATTTTGATGCATTTCCGGGGAAATCCCATGAAAATCTTTTGAGGGATTAAGTGGTAATGCAACACCAACATCTGAATGACGGTGATCACTTTAATTATAACTGTTCCAGCAGACTTATATTGTTAAGAAATTAACTGAGTACTCCAAGGGACAAAAAAAAAGCACCAGATTTGATTTTCTACAAATCTAACTCTTTATACAACGTAATAGACAGAGAACATTGACAAGTTACATGAAAATGGAAATGGACTACAGAAATTATGGGATTCACCTTTTCAAGTAAACTTTCATTTTCCTCCTGTAGCATATCAAGCTGCAATGGAAACAGCACTCCAAATTACTAGAAAGCCCAAAATATTTCTCCTAAAATGGAAGGCTTCAGAAGTTGAATTTTGAAGCATATAACTTGAACAAATAAAAATCTGAAAAAATTATGAAAAGAAGCAAAGAAAAGAACATAGTTCCTTCAGTTATTTTTATCAAGGAGAGCTATAAAAATTTTAAAACGGCGGTAAGGAGCACAGCTTCATCAGCATAAAAAGTAAACATACCTCATCTTGCAGAGTAGAAGTAGAATTCTGACTCCCTCTTTCTTTTAAGTAGCTCATATTCCAAAGATCTACAGATAATCTGTTTAAACAACATATATTACTTTCAATATACATTTTTTTAAAATCATCCTAAGATCTGAGGATCTTCAGGCTAATATTTTATTGGTTGTGTGTAACATGCTAAGGAAAGGGCATGCAAATCTTACTGACAGGTAGTAAAAAAGCTTTTCAAGCTAAGTCAATTAAAATGAAATCATCAACTGACCATATATATCTGTTGAATGCTACCTCCAAAGCAAAACAGATTTCAATGTTGCCACAAATCAATCACTCATAACAAATACTTTATAGTCTTTATAATTAATGTTTAAAATTTCAAACTCCAGACAATACATCTTAAAAGAGTTACAAAGTTTTCACACTCCTGAAACAATATAACAAGAAAATGAGAGAAAGGTTATGGAGATGAAAATGAAATATCTCTTCAAAATGAAATATCTCTTCAAAATGAAATGGCAAAATTTTAGGGCTATAAAAGATACCTTTTATCTCTCCGCTCATTCAGGATCTCCGATGGATTTACAGTTGATGTGTGCTTGAGTGATATAGGCACACTAGCAGGAACCATAGGAACTGTCTTGACTTTTAAATTTGGATGACTGGCAACCATAAAACGAGCAGATGAAGGTTGTTCTACAGAATTTATTTGAGTTGACTGACCAGCTACTGCACTCTGTGTAGACAGGGGTTGTTCAATAGAATGGGACGGAGTTTTTTGTCCAGCTGGAGTGGAAAAAGCAGATAATGGTTGCTCTACAGTGTTGGAGTTCTTCCAAGCTGGAGCTGAGTGATCCAACAATGGTTGTTCCACTGAGTTCACAGATGAAGAAAATCGAGCACCAGATGCGGAACGTGAATATGGGGGTTGTTCTTGACTGGTACGAGCTGACTAATAGGAAAGACATAGGGTCATAAGTAAGAATTACAATCATAAGTAATATAAGCAATAAATTAATATATGGTCTCAATAACTTAGCATACTCAAGGCTTTCACCACAACAATCTTCAAGAATAATGGCAACCAATATCTAAAATTTGTTGGATCTTTTCAGAATAAAATGGAAACCCCTTTTGGGGTCCCTGGGGTGGAGCTAGGTGGATTGAGTGGTCTACTCAAATTTCAAAGAACCATTTGACACCACTAGAAAACTATTATGGCTCTGCCACTTTAGCCACAGCTAAATTTGTTAACAGGTCCTGTGCTGAATGTTTAACATCATTTAAAGAAAACTAATTGCAACTCAAGGAATTAACATGCATAATATTCAATAGCATTAGCATTACAATGAAAGCATAATGTTTTTATAAATGAAAAACAATATCAATAATAGCATCCACTTTGATGATATATAAATAAACAATTACCACATAGGATGGCAGTCTTGTCTTTCCACTAGCACGCCCAATGCTTGCCATGCCACCCAATGAACAATTATCATGTGAAGGATCATCCTCAGCATTGTCCTCATCACCTGGTCGCTCTGGCATTACCTGTTGTACACCCCTCTGAGCAGTGTTTTTGGTTTACATTTCATAATGCAGGTCAATGTAACACATGATTATGGTATCAAATATTACAAGAAAACCACAACCTTTTTTTATTGAAAAACTTTAGAGAGCTTACAGAGTTTCCAAATCTAAAGAATATAAAGACCACTAGCTCGTCCCTCCCTCTCTCCATCTCTCTCCTCTTGGTTCCTTTATCTATCCAAAGTTCGTGTTTTTGTAATTTCTCACTTTCAAGGGTATTGTTACCATGATCTTTTAGTGATTTCATGTAAATTTATCAGACCTTTTTGCTTGCAAGTGCTACATTAATGATTAAGTTACTCAACTTACAAGATTGTGACTTTTTTAAGTCCTTAAATTAAAATTGTGAAAACTCTTAAGATGAAAAAACAATGGAGTGCAACAATTTAACATCTTCTTAAGAAATAATAATTAACTCCCATTAAGACCAAGAGTTTGGATGAGGATGACTGACTTATTTGCTTATTTTTTAGCAAGTATGAATTTTCATCTTCAAATTTTGTCAAAACTATAATAATTGCATTAAGAGTTTTTCTTAAACCTCGCAAAGCAGGGTTAAGCAATCTAGTTCTTTAGAAAATGATCCTGTATGACAGGATAATGGGTAAAATAGAAACCAGAACATCTGAGTTTATGTTAAATTTTTGGCTTATTCATGCCGATTCTTAAGGTAATGAAACTAACCCAATTAAGTATGGTATTCATTTGAACCATGAAAATGCATTTCAGTATTTCAGCAGCACTTTAACCAATCACCAACAACAAAAAGGATTCTTTAAATTTGTAAGGTACTTTTAAATAGAGCTTGTAAAATAGGAATCCCCATATCATTTTGCCTACAGAAAAATGATCACACTCACAATATAACTTGTTCCTGATAAATCATTACTTCATATAGGTCAATGCCTTGGCTATCATATTCATAGTAAATAAATGATCACATGGTTACCATAGGAGAACGTGCACGCATTGATCTTCCTCCAGCTAGCCCAATGGTTGGTTTACCACTTACAAATAGATCGTCCTCGTCAGTATCCTCATCAGCCCGTTGTTGTGTCATCACTTGTGGCATGTGCTTTTGAACTGGGTTTTTTGTCTGGATTAAAAAATGAATCCCATTTAAGAAAACATTCTTTTGTAATTCCTGCCCTTGCATGCAACCATTAACTTCCCAAAGGAAAACTTTTGAACAGCATGAAAGGGTTGAAACATAATTGCCATATAAAAGTGTTAATTTTGGTAAAAAAATCTCTTAGATAAGTGTTATAAGTAAGTTTGTGGAAGCCAATTCATAATCTTAATTCTTATTTAACTCCCCCATTTATTCTAGTTTATATCTTTCATATCACTTTGCAATGATACCATGTACAATGCACAGAAAAACAATAAATATAAGATTCATGCTGGACGTCAAAGATCACATAACAACCATTCTTTTTCTATTTTTTGCAAGGCACATAACAACAAACTCAGTAATTAGCTAAAATAAAAATGTGATCGTCATGCATGGACATAAACATCTATCAAAAGGTAAATCTGGCTAGCAGCAACCATAACACTTACATGAATAATACTTATTTGCAGATATATACAACTATAGTCAAACTCTCTACAGAAAGTTACATAAGTACTATTTTTGAAGATTGATGCAAGGACATTTTTTTTTTTTTCTGATGCAGATGCAAGGAAAAATTAAAGGAAGGCTTTAAGATTTTAAGGTAACTTTGGCATAGGCACCTACACAATTGTAAAGTATGGGTTTTGAAGATCACTTATTTTATCTAAATACAATGACAATCCCATGCTTGAAACCCTTTTTCTTCCACTGAACTAGTTTATTAACAAACACAAGTAAAACACATACCACTAGTCCATAACACAATTGCATAAAGTGAGTCTAGGTGCTAGGTGGTGGCTGGTTCCTCAACTAGGCAGGTAGTAGTTTTGGGCGTTTGATCCGCCTAGGTTGCTTAGGTGTGATTTAAGCATTATTAGCCACAACAAAGCAGGCTTAGGCACGATTAGACACTAGGCAATTAGGGATTTTTAAGTGAAACTATATGTCATGTTGCAAGAAAAAAAGAAATAAAAAAAATCCAGCAAGAACTTTGGGTTTCATTTGCTTCACCAGATTGCATATATTCTTGTTCAGGAAGCAGAGACTAGTGCCTACCCCATTTGAACTTTTTATTGTTCTTACGTGACTTGTAAGACTTGAATGGGTTAACTTTTTACTTTCATGAATACCAATATGCTTGGTTTTGAACTTGTTTAAGTGTATGTGTGTCACTCGCTAGTAAATTATCTCAACTTCTCTATATAGATGAGCTTATGCTAATAACTGCAACATTTTTCTCTTTCTTTTTTTGGTATTCTTCTGACATACATTTTTTTTTTCAATTTTTTTTTCTGAGAAAAGACTAGTCAGGCAAAGCATATGCCACAGGGGCGAACTACTACTAGCATACACTCTAATTCAGGATATTACACACCTTATTTGAAGTACAATAGAATTTAACTTGGATCAAATAAACACCATCTCATTTAATAGCTAATTTATCAAGTCCAGCATATACTTTCATGCTTAACTGGCAAATTTCAAGCCAAAAATCCATATGATAAAAGACTATGCCTGCCAATCACTGAATTTTGAGTCCATAAGAAGTAACATTTGTGTCGTTAAAATTAACCCAACTTTCTATTTAAACTCATGCTTCACCAACCTTTACAAAATAAACACAACCCTGTATGAAACCAATTTTGTAATACATGATCAGATAGTTACCATAGGGGACCGTGGCCGCACTGCCCTTCCACTAAGCCCAATGCTTGCAGGGCCACTCACTAAAAGGTCATCCTCATCACAGTTCTCATCTGATTGCTGTTGGGCCATCACCAGAGGCATATGCTTTTGACCTATGTTTTTGGTCTGGTTTTCACAAAGACGTCCAAGTAAGAACATATGGTTTGCAATCTCAATGCTCTAGAAAGTAACTATAAACTTTCTTCCAACTTCAAAGCAACATTAAATGGCTTGAGATGCATGATAATACCCAAAATGAAAGTTAGTCCAAAGACAATGGAGAGGGAATGCTTTTTTAAATCATAACAAACTTTAAGGACTCAATTGGCACCTTTTGCAGTTGACCTAAACGAAAATAGTCCAAAGTTAAGGGAATTTCTCGTGCTTAACATAAAACTTATCAAAAAGAAAGCAACAGCTTTTGAGCCCTTTAAACATGGAACCTCACACCCATCCTTTGACATGATACTTCAAAGACTTAAAGGTAACTTCGTCATAGCAACCACATGCTTGTAAATTATGGTCCTCAAGATCACTTATTTTATCTAAATGCATTCCCATGCTCAAAACCTCACTTCTTCCACCGCACTAGTTCATTAGCAAACACCATTGAAGCCAAATTAGTCACAAGTCCTATCAACAATTGAATATGACCAATTGATACCATATAATCTTCTTGTTGTCATAACTTGTGAAACATTAGTAACAAGTTTCAAATAAATTGAGAACTCTAATATTTTTGTAACAAAATTCATCCAACCCAAATCATGTTTGCAAAAATAAATGCTCCTGGTTCAGTCCACAACATGCCTGTCAACATAGTCAAACCCAAATCCTTTGTCTTACTGAGTCTCACATTCCAAATACTACCATATTTACCTTTTCCAAAATCATTTATGCTCTTTTATTTGTTTCCTTCTAACAAATGGTGCATGAGAACACAAGTTCAATTCAGGTCCTTCTATTGTCATTTGCAAGAGATAAGAGGAGACTATTTCTTAAAAAAAAAAAAAAAAATTGTTGTGTAATCTAGATTGCATTAGACTACACACTTTACCATTGCATCGGGCTCTCCCCTAGAAAAGATGCAAATAAGGTTGCCAGCTTTATTTTTTTTTTATTTAAAAATATTAATTTTATCAATTTTTAAATAAAAATATTAACTTTTTAATTTTTTTTATTTAAAA
>BPVZ01000027.1:1921454-1932403 GCA_020521535.1 Rubroshorea leprosula | reverse complement strand
TTATAATTTTATATGATATTATAAATTTATAATTATAGGATTTTTTGATATTATATATCTATTATGTAATACAAAGATTTAAAAAAAAAAAAATTCTTCTTGTGTACCCCGGTTAAAGGTCGCTTCCGTGCCACCTCATACTAATTGGTGGGCCACACCGTATGAAAAGATTTTATTTAATCTTTTTCAAACATGGAGAAATTGTCGTTATGTGCGAGCTAAACTGTACTGTACAAAAAAAAAGTTTATTGAGGGTTCGTTCTCATAGTATATAATTTAGTGTAATTTGAATTAAAAATAAAAAGTTGTTCAAACATTAAGAAATTTTTGAAGAACGCTTTCGAGATCTAATGAATCAGTGTTATCATTAACTTACCATATTTTTGGATTGAGTAGAATGAAGAGATGGGAAGGGGAGAGAAATGATATTCTTTATTATATATTTTTTATTTTTATTTAAATAAATAAATTAAAAATAAAATAAAATAATTTTGTTTTTCCTCCTCTCCTTTCTAATACTTTTGATAATTAAATAAAATTTTTTTTTCTTCTCCCCTTTATTCTCCTTAACACACAGACATACTATTAATTTCTCATCTCAACAAGTAAATCAAGATGTGCCGCCCACAATCTGCATTTTCCACAAAATTGAACTATAGTCTAATTACTAACACAAAGATAGAAAAAAAGAAAAGAAAAAAAGAAAAGAAAAGAAAAAAAGAAAAAACAAACAAACAAAGGATTAGATGCTATATGAGAAAGTGAAGGAAAATATAATTTTTCATAAATTTTTAAATGTCAATATAAATAGCATGTCTTTAATTAAATTGAGAAAAGATTAGTCTTTAAATTTATTAATATCATACTAACATGTATATTAATTTTACTACTAGAATGGTATGTATTGATATCAAAATTTTTTACGTATCTTTTGAATTTATGTTAGTAATAGAATATATTATCATATAAATTAAATATATAATTTTATAATGATATTTAATGAGTATAAGAAAAATTACTTTTTTTTTGTCCCAAATAATTGTAAGCTTTTTATTTTGAGTTTATTTTAAGTTAATTTTTGTTTTTTTTTTTAAATAGATAAATTTTTTCTACTTTAATTTTATCATTATTTATTTATTTTAATAAATTATTTTATCACAAAAAATCTCTCTTTATCTTTTAACTTTTTTTTCTAAAATAATATAATTACATACATAAATTGTGCTTAGCTTTCTAATTTGAAAAAAGAAGAAGAAGTCAAACAATAGTAAGGACAAATGGAGTAATACCTAAAAAGCTAAATTTTTAAAAATTAAAAACATGTTCAAAATGGTAAAATTCATAAAATGTTCTTAATTTTTTTTTTTTTAAAAGATAAGGATAATATTAAACAGAAACAATATATCAACATATTTTGTATTTATTTATATTGATTATTGTATTTGTCTAGAGTCTAAACTCAACTTAAAAGACTAAAAATTTATTTATATTTGCAATATATTCTTTTGAGTTTAATCCTAAGTAAATAATTATCTGATCCATTAATAAGTAGAAAAAAAAGTTTAACATCCAAGTAATGATGTATGTACATTGAAAAACACAGATATTTTTACTTATTTTGTATTTATGTTTTTCTAAGAGATAAACACGTTTTTCTAAGAGATAAACATGTTTTCTTGACATCTTCTTTTTACTACATAATATTTTGTTTTTTTGTTTTATTTTAAAAATAAACAAAAAATAAAAAAACCCATATTGATAACATTTCAACATACCAGCATTTGATAAGTAAAATGGAAATTGATATTCGAAATTTGATTGAAACACCTGGTATTTGAACAAAACAGAATCTTACCTTACATTGTTTCAGATTAAGCATAAAATTGATATGTACGAACTAGTATGAAATGAAATTGACAATATTATTAATCTTAAAGTATGTGTAAACTGAATTAAAAATACCCAAATAACTAAATTGAACTAAAAAAAAAATGATGAATTTCAAAGAGGTCATATGGAAAAAGTAACACTGCCTGGAAAGACAACCAACTAACCAAGGACCTTCCAATCAACTTAGCCATAAAAGGCCAAACCCTCAAATCTGCCTTCAAGTATAGGGTTGGACAGATTCACTTTCAAATTAAACGTAGGGACTAATTATCCCATCAACGAATTAGGTTAAACAATTAATTTTAAATTTAACTATTACCATTACATGACATCAACTTTCCACTACCTTTTTTACTTATGTGTCCTTCTGATTTGTGCTGGCATGAATAGAAAACTGATACCATATGATAGCAGCAGTTAAAATTAAAATAATTTATATAACTTGATTAATTAATGGAGTAGTTTCTCCCTATATATAATTTGAGTATGAATCTGTCCCTATCCCATTGATAGGAGGGCAGATTTTGGACCAACAAACAAAAAAGGCTGGGAGGATCTTCCAGATGTGGCAGACAACTGAGATAAAGGCTCTAGCTCGCATGCAAAGACATGAAAATTGTTCACGGAGTCATAAATGTCTGCATAATAAAGATGCAAGTTGATCCGTGACTCAAGATGAATTGCATTAGATAGTTGTTCCTTTTTCGCATACATTGCAAGACTGTTTCTAAAGAAGACAACAAAATTATAGTCCACAAAAGCAACTCGGCAAAACCTACTTTTTCCTCACTTTGAATGTTTTAATCTTTCATCTTATATTATAATATTTTTAGTCTCTCATCTTACTAAATTTATAAGTTTTAGCTTATTATTTTATACTATGATATTTTTAGCTCCTCATCTATTAAACTTGAAGAAAATAACCTCATTTTGTAACATTTTGTTAGTTCTGTTAGTTAACTGTTAATTTTATTAATTAGCTGTTAATTGACTGTTAGCTGACAAAAACATTCTTTTATTGACAAAAACATTCTTTTAACTAACAAAAACCTTCTTTTACCTAACAGAGTTAACAGAACTAATTTTATAATATTTTGTTCATTCTATTAACTGATTATTAGTTGAAAGTAAGTTTTTGTTAGTTGACAAAAACTTACTTTCAACTAATAAAGTTAATAGTCAATATAAAATGAAGGTTATTTTTTTCGATTCAAATATGTGAGAAACTAAAACCTACAAATCTAGTAAGGTAAGAAGTTAAAAGTGTCATAACATAAGATGATGGGTAACACCTTCAAATTTGGTAAGGTGAAAAGCTAAAAATAGGTTTTTGCCCAAGTAACTCACAACTAAAAGATTAACAGAAAGAAATCCAAATTTTAACTGCAAAATCTAATTGCCAGCAACCAACTTGCATAAAAAATAAATTAGAATAAAACAACTAAAAATCGAGAAAATTTAAGTAAAAATGCAGAGTATGTAGCAACACAAATTAACAAATCTCAATAGTGAAATCAAATGACCAATTGGGTTTGAGTAGGACTTACTGCCTAAAATAAACAAAATTTGTTACTGTTTTTGATAACTTCTTATGTTTTTCTTTTCATGGCAACAAAGCATCAAATTTAAATGGTAAATTAAGCTATAAATTAGTCTTACCATAACTGTTTTCCGATGACATCCTTGCTTACCGACATTTCATCAAGCAACTGTTCCTCAATTAATGGTGAGAAAAAAAAAAAAAAAAGAACTAACAGAGATCAGCATTAAGGGTGAAATTTGATTGGGAGAAATAATAAAGGGCACCTCATCCAATTTGCATCATTAACTTTTTTTTGGGTAATATTAAATATGGAGATCTTATTAGTATTATTTTCTACCATTATAAGAATATATTTGGTTTAAAAGAAATGGAGTGAAGCATAGGAGGGGAGAGGAATAATGAAATTTTTTTACCAATCAAATTACAATATAAGTTTATGTTCTAATTTAATTGATCAAAAACTTAATTTCTCATCTTCCTTCCCCTTCTCTCTATCCCCTTCGTTTCTCCTAAATCAAGCATACCTTCACTGAATAAAGTGTATGGCAAGATTTTGTTTTCAAGAAACAATGAAATATAAAAGATAAGATGCATTTTATTTGCTTTAATCTCTTATTTTAACCTCAATTTTGTTGCTATTTAGATGAATAGATGTGATTTTCGATAGATTTTACATAATTTTTAATTTTTGTGTAGAAAATGACTTAAATACATAATAATAGAAGTGTTAAGAATAAGTGTAAAACTTTTGAAAGTTGTGAGATTATATTGCAAGAGGAAAGTTGCAATTAGGGACTTAAATGAATAAATTCAAGGTTATAGGAACAAAGTTCTAATTATATAAGTTGGAGAACTAGATGTCCTATTTTACCATTAAAGAAATTGCAGAAAATTAAAAAACCCGAGACTGGCATTGCGTCGATATGAGCATTACTGTATCCACACCATAAGTTGAGACTTTGAGCTAAACGACGAAGAAGTATCGACACCAAAATTGTGGTATCCACAGCCTAAACAGTTTCAGCTTTAAAAGGTTTCTATTTTTGACATGGATATTACTTATTTTCTAATAGGAGTATTTTTTTTATTTGTATATTAAAGAATTAGTTGTTTAATAATATAAAGATTTGAATTTTTAACATTGATTTTAAATTAAGATTTTGAACTTCTTGGGTATTAATTTAACTAAATTTTTATTCGTTTAATAAGATTTTATTAAATTTTATAAATACTCATTTAAAATTAGAGTTAGAGAGATTTTTTTGAGAGCAAAAGAGATAGGGACAAGACCTTAACATTAAAAAAAAGATTAAGATTTGAAATTTTATATTATTAAATTAGTTTTACTTATTTTTAAATTTACTTTATAATGTCAAATATTCTTATTTTTGTTATTAGATATTTGATTTTTTTTCTTTCATATAAATTAATTTAGTTACTAAGGCAACAATACAGAATTCAATATAAAATTTTATTATTTTTATCATTTCAAAAACTGATTGTTTTATATAGAATATAGTATATAGTATTTTACTTAGAATAAAATTAACTCATCAATAATGATAAAAAAGGCAATTCTTCTATAAAAAAAAAACCAATTCAATTCAATTTGAACTTTCTAACAAAAAAAAATTAATAAACATTAAGAGATTAAGGCTTAGTCAATACTATATTCTAATTGTAGTTTTTTAAGTATTCCATTTCACTAACCCAAAATATTATGAAAATATTAATTAAAATTAGTAAAAGTAAATAAAAATTAATTAAAAATTAAAAATTATATTTATAGGTAAAATACTGTGTAAAAAAAAACTAAATTAACCAATTACAACAAAGCTTAAAAATGCTTTTATGGGATATTTTAAGTTGTTAATAACTTAAAATTTCAATTAACCAAAGAAAAAAGTTAGACTCTATCATCTCATTTGATGTAAAAAAAATTAAAAATATACTGCTTCAGTGTTTCTTTCCACCAAATAAAATAATCTTTTTTTCTAGCCGAAGGAAAATTAGAGAAAAACAGAGTATGAATCTCAATACAACAATAGAATTAGAACGTGCCCCCTAATATTGTTTCTTTTTGATGTAAAAACATCTCATTTTATTGTCTAAAATAATTTAGACAATGATCTACACGTTTGGGTTAAGTGACATTAATTTTGCTTTAGTAAGATCATTTCCATAAATTACAATTTTCAACCTCACAAATTCCTTTTTTCTTATTTTTCAGAGAGTGATGTTATTGAAATAATTTTTTTGTTTTTTTTTTTTTTTTATTTTTTCCTTTTTTTTTTTTATTTTTACTTTTTTTTTAATTAATTTATTTTTTTCGTTTTTTTAATTTTCTTTTAATTTAAAAATTTTTAAAAAAATAAGATAAAATGGTTGTGACAAATTGCCAATAGCATTTTTTCTTTATGCCTCCTCGATTGTAATGTGTTAAAAAAAAGAATAATTTAAACAGTAAAACAACGAATCCTAACTATTTTTTATTATGTAGACAGTCATTCATCCATCCAACACGGGCTGAAAAAAACAAACCTCCCATTGTGGAACTCGGGAAGCAGGAAACCGGGGAAGAACCAAAATAAGAAAATAATAAGATAAATTGTGTTCAGGAAAAGACTTCCACACTTACAAATCTGTATCTTCCAAGATACCATTTTCATTTTCTACAAAGCTTGCTTGTGCCAACATGTTTCTTCCTCGCAACTCATTCATGCCCACTTACTCATTCCCAAATTCAAAGTTCAATCTTCGTTCCCTCAGTTCCCAACTTCACAGACTCTCCATTCCCTACCCCGCACCACTCGGCGACAACCCTGCATTAGTCACAACGATTCATCAATCCTTATTCAAGAATCACCGTCAGTTGCTTTTGATTACAAGTAGCAGTCCCCCAAATTCCAAGGCATTTCCAAGTACATTTAATGGTGACACTAGAGTAAATGATGAACCGTTGAAGAATCAGATACCTGAATACCCAAAACGTAGAGATGGGGAGAAGAGTTTTTGGGGTGCAGTGGGTTTGATCATTGGCACTGCAGTAGGGCCTGGGATGCTGGGTTTACCTGCTGCAACAATAAAGTCAGGCCCACTTCCATCAACTACTTTCATTCTCCTTTCCTGGGTTTATGTTATTTCCACCATCATTCTTGTTGCCGAGCTTAGTTTTGCAGCTATGGAAGAAGATGGGGTTGCAGAGGTCAGCTTTACTGGCCTTGCAACGAAGGCACTGGGAAGCCGATTTGGTGCTTTTGTTGCGGTGATTTATGCTTCATTGAGTTTCTCTTTGTTAGTGGCTTGTGTTTCTGGCATTGGTTCCATTGTTTGTCAGTGGTTTCCCTGGATGAATTCAGTACTGGCTCATGCTTTATTTCCTCTTTTTGTTGGAACTCTGATGGGGTTCTTTCCCTTTAAGGCTATTGATGTTGCAAATCGGCTTCTATGCTTCCTCATGCTTTTCTCCATAACTGCATTAGTGCTCATTGGAGTATCTGTAGCCAGAATAAATATATTAGGTTCATTTGCTCATGCCTCATGGAGCGTTTCATCAATTTTACCTGCTTTACCTGTTACCGTGCTCACATTTGGTTTCCATGTGATCACTCCTTTTATTTGCAAGATTGCTGGAAATTCTGTATATGAAGCCCGAAAAGCAGTGTTAATTGGAGGAGTAGTTCCGTTGCTCATGGTTCTATCATGGAATTTGATTGTTTTGGGACTTGCTGGAACCAATTCTGCTGTCTCACCAGGGGACCCCATATCCCTCTTGCTTTCTGTGAATCCTTCTGCATTATCTGCTGTGCAAGGCTTTGCCTTCTCTGCTTTAGCAACTAGCTTGATAGGATATGCAGTAAGCTTCCCAAAACAACTTCTCGATACCTTGAATTTGATTTTAAGCAAACCTGATTCAGAAAAACTGAAATGCTCTCAGCTTCAGTCAGTCTCCAATAGCGATGGATCAGGAAGAGTTGGTTTTTTGATTTATTCCAGTCAGCATGATCTTTCAAAAGTTGGGAAAGTTTCATTTGGCTCAAAAATCACTTCAGCCTCAGATGAAAAACAAAGGTCAAGCATGGTCACGCTCAATTCCTTGGAAATGGTTGTAATGCCACTTGTGCTCATTGTCCCAGTCCTCATAGCTTCTTTCTTCCCTTCAGCTTTCTCAAGAGCTCTTGATTTTGCTGGGGTTTATGCAAACTGCTTCCTGTTTGGCATCCTTCCACCCTTAATGGCATACATATATCAATCAAAGAAGAAGATCAGGTATTTGCACATTTACAGCAACCTAGTATGTAAATCTTACTCAACAACACCTATTTCTCCAATTTGATCAATATCTTCAATTTGCAGATTATCCATCCTCCCGGGAGGAGATGGTTTACTTATGCTTCTGTTTGGCATAGCTGTCATTTTGGGGATCTGGCACTAGATGCAAGCATATCTGACTGCAGAATTTCATTTTTTTTCTCTCATTCCTATGATAGAATTGCACTTTTCCTATATGATGTGTTTGAATGTCAGAGTGCCAAAGTTATGAATTTGTTTCATTTGAGGGAAATCACCCAGAAGTAATCTGGAACGAAAGAGAATTTAACCATCTGTATTAAGGAGAGCACTTGCAAGTGGAACATTTCTTTGAGTAGAAACTAGAAAGTGCTTCCATTTATAAGAACCATGGTCCTGATATTTGTTTTCTTCTCTAATAGAAGTTACTCTCACAATGTAAATTTTTGCTGGAGTCTAAGTTTATTATGTACCAAAAGAAAATCAAGCCAAAAAGCTGCAAACTGAAATCTATATCATATCATCCAAAACTTCCTTTTGCAGGTGGCTGATGATGAATCTTTCTTTCTTTTTTCACCCTTGGAAAGGGCATGATGTAATATGTCTATTCAGGCTGGAACAATGCAGGCTCAAATAGAACAGGAAAATGAAAAACGGTTGCAATTTTTTTGGCTTCTGTGAAATATGTCCTCTCTATCTCATGAGAGCAACAGAAATGGTCAGCATTACATGTTTTTGCAATGTGTTCCCCCAAAAAAGTGTCGTTTTAGACAGAGCACTTGTAAAGCAGCTTCCCAACCATGTTTTCCTCAGTTCAGAACCTTTTTGTCTTGATCAATCCAAACCTCACACAAGTGCCTCAAAAATGCAGAAAAATGTTGACACAGTTTCCTAAAGGAACTCCAACAAAGTCTGTATGCAGTGATCATTGCACTCAACTAATTCTTTATCAGCGTAGCATCAAGAAGCAGATCCATAATGTGTCTAGATCATCATCGTTATCCATTTATTTTATAATCAATCAATTCTTAGACCAAACTATAGCCAGGAAGTTTGAGGGCACTTCTCTTATCCATCAATCTCCTCAACCTTTCAGAATCTCCATGCATTCCAGCACCAGCAAGGATGTTGGACATAAGCACATAGTCCCCTCCATATCCCCTCTCAATCTCCATTATCTTCCTTGTCACCCTTTCCCCCAGCTCGACATTACCATGAAAGCTACAAGCCCCCAAAAGTGTTCGCCAAACTACAACATTTGCCATCTCAGAAGGAATCTTCAAAGCCACCATTTCTGCTTCCTTTAATTTTCCGGCTCTCCCCAACATGTCAACTAAACACCCATAGTGTTTTATGTCTGGCAAGATTTGACACTCATCAACCATCTTTTCGAAGAACTTGAGCCCCTCTTGAACCAATCCTCCATGACTGCAAGCATTCAAAACACTCAAGAACGTGACACGATTTGGCTTCCAACCTTCTTTCTCCATCCTCTCAAAATTTTCAATAGCTTCCTTTCCCATCCCATGCATTGCAAACCCAGAAATTATAGATGTCCACGAAACCAAATTTCTTCTTTCAGTTGATATTTCTTCAAAAAACTTAGAAGCATTAAATATGCTCCCACATTTCGCATAAGTATCTATAAGTGAATTTGCAACTCTTATATCAAACACATGAAAACCTCGTTTCTCTCCATAACAATGGACCAATTGGCAAATCCTGACATCCCCAATGTCGTAAACAGCTGGCAAAATAGCCAGAATGGTTACTTCACTAGGTTCTATACCATTATTTTCTACCATTCTTCGAAATAGAGCTAGAGCTTCAGCAGGCCTATTCATCCTTGTATACCCATCAATAATACCAGTCCATGACACAACACTCCTATTAGGCACCTCCTCAAAGAGAGAACGTGCTTGTTCAAGCTCACCCCACTTAACCAAACCAGTAATAATCACATTCCACGTAACAGAGTTCCTCTCAGGCATTTCGTAGAACACTTTCTTAGCATCTTCCAAAACCCCACATTCAGCATACATATTCACCAAAGCAGTTTGCACATACACATGACACTCAAACCCCACCTTTACGGTCAAGCCATGAATCTGTATTCCCAAAACTGGATAGCATAAATTAGCGCTGGTTTTGATAAGGAAAGCATAAGTGAAGCTATCGAAAGAAGACCGCACAACAAATGGGTATTGACGATATAGTTTCTGGAGCTGTTTGTAAAGCAAGAATGCATCTTTGGGATTGTCACTGAAGGAATAGCATCTAATTAAGGCATTGATGAGTATCATGGAATGGTACATTAACCCAGAAACCAGCAACCGAGAGTGGACCTGTTGTGCGGTTTTGTAATTAGTTGGGTGCTTGTGCAAGAAAGCAAGCAACATCTTTTTCTTCTGCTGCTGTTCTTTTCGGTTTTCTTGATGGATTGGGAGATGGGTATCTGAGAAAGAAGGAAAGGAGGAGAGGTTGAAGGCAACGCAGTGGAAGAACCATTGAGAAATTTGGAAACAAGAGGCAAACTGAGGTTTTCTAAACCTCAACATGGGTCGGTTTCTCTGGAACTGGTGAGCTGGAGGGGGGTAATATTATTCGAGACCTGGTTCTCAATTTGTAAGTTAATTTCAATTTGAATCCTAATATTTTCTTTTTAATAAATAATCCCCTAACCTTCTAAAATTTTCAGATAAGTCACATTAAAAAAAAAAAAAAAAATTGGATGGGAAATTACAACTGATGGGGTTTGAAACCACCACCATAGAGATATGTTCAGTTGTTCACCCACAAGCAAAAGTGGCCTTTAGCCACTCGCCACTTGCTCCACATGTGGGGAATATCTCGTGAATTATACTAGTTTAAAAATATATTATTTTAATTTTTTATTAATAAAAATTTATAAAAACGAATTAGTTTTAAAAGTATTTTTTTTTTGTAATTTTATAAACTTCAAGGTTTATAAGCACTTTTCTCACACACAAATATATAGTTTAGTACTCTATAGCATGATCTTAAAAGATTAAGAAAAAAAACACCACAAAATTATATCGTTTTATTAAAGTATAATGGAAAAAAAACAAAACAAACTCATTATTGACTTTAAAAAAAATTATATTTTAGTATTTTTCAATAAAAATTTATTTAAAATGAAACAATTTTGAAGCATTTTTCCTTTTAAAAATTTGACTAATAAACACTTTTCTTCTTAATCTTTTAG
>BPVZ01000027.1:1838129-1849210 GCA_020521535.1 Rubroshorea leprosula | reverse complement strand
AAGTTCTTCCCGACGGCAAGAAACAAAGTACCTCTTTAACAAGTTCTGCACTGCTATGGGGTCGCCTTCTAACACTGCTTTCAGGGTTGTTGGTGGGGGAAAGTTTCTCCCAAACTTTTTTAAAATTTTTTATAAGATTATTTATTTATTTTTACATATTAATATTAAATTAAAGTAGTATTTTCAGTATTTATTTTTAATATAATTTTTAATCTTTAAAATTTTCATTTTACATTTTTTTAAAAAAATTTTCCTAACTTTCTCTATATAACATCACTTGACAATTTTTATACTAATTTTTTATATATTAATTTATTATCAAATATAAAAAAATTAATAATTTAACAAAATTTTAACAAAAATTATAATATTTATCAACTTTTTATATATTACTTATTTAACTTTTTATACGATATTTATAAACTTTGTAGATAATACCTTCTCACTCTAACCAAACAAACCTAAACTTTGTGTTGAAGTTTGGCAAAATTTATGTCAAAACCCTAAAACTTATCACATAGTCTCAATTAAACTCCTAAATATTTATTGAAAAAGGTAAGCTAATAAATTTAGTGATTTAGACAATTTAACCTCTTTTTTTATGGTAGGCTTAACTTTCGTTTATGATTTGCTTGCATGAACAAGGTTAATATCCACCAAGTAAGGAATGACATATCAATATCTTATTCACACAAATAAAACACAAACAAGTATTATATCTATAATAAATAAAAAGAAATAAATTGTCTATATTATTTAATCTAGGAGTTTATTTACTTTAATAAAAATTTAAAAATTTAATCAAATATCTAAAATAAGTTTAGAAACTTAATATAGGGTTTTGCCTTAAAGTTTTACACCTTTTGCGTGATTTATAAACAATTTTCCTCAAACCTAATTACAAGATTTTTTTGCTCCCATTGATGTTCAATTCCTAGGGATCCCTTCCCCATTCCCATAGCACGGTAAGAATACTTGTAAAAAGTTGTTCTATTTCAAAAAAAAAGAAAAAGGAAAAAGAAAAAAAAAAAGATTGCCTCATCCCACATGACATTCTTGTTCATCCTCAAAAAAATTTAAAAGTCAATCTTACTTAAATATGCGATGAGCACTATCAAACTTTTAAAGGTTGTTGGAAAATATTTATCTATTAAAAGAAAAAAAAAATTTATTATTACAAATACAGAATAAAATAAAATACATTAAAAAATGTAATATTAACTAATTGGTTTATATATTTTTAATAAGGTTAAGAAAATTTTTAATACTCTTTAGTAAGAATTTGTAAAACTAAGAGCTTGTTTGACGTGGTTAGAACTTTTAACAAAAATCCTATTGGAAAAATTTGTTGTAAAAGTTATGTTTTTGATAAATTAAAGATATTTGGTAAATTTTTTTTTTTATAAAAGTATTTATAGAGTAAAAAGTTATTTGGTAAATTTTTTTATAAAATATCTATTAATCCAAAATAATGCTAAAATGATTAAAACTGACATTTTTTACTTACTAAAGCACTACTCTCACTCTATTTTTTTATTCTATATTTTTATAAAACTTTAATTTTATAATTATTTTAAGGTTAATGATTAAAAATTAATTCTTCATATTTTCAAATATAAATGCTTATATTTTAATATTAAAAAGTAAAACATACTACATTTAAATCACATAGATAAGACAATAAAATTAAAACTTATGCCAAATAATCTTGATTGACTTTTCGTTAATGATAGAGTTATGGAATCTTGTAGTGAAGTCATGCCATGATCCTCCATTGTACAAACAAAATTATTTTGAGAAATTCCTTGATTTATGCTCTCTTCCTTAAGCACTTTAAGCATATAATTAGGGTTATGATCACATCTATCAAATTCTTTATTCTTAATTACATGTTATCTAATATAATTATGAAGTGAAATAGTTGCAACTACTATTTTCATTTGTGTTGTGAATGAATAATTTTGCATGTTGGACAATATTTCAAACCTATTTTTTCAGCACCCAATAAATTGTTCAATGACATTTCTAAGACAAGTATTGGCATGGTTGAATCTTTTTGATTGGCTTTCACATCTAAAATCAAGAATGTGATATGTTTTTCCTTTATAAGATACAAAATATCATTTTATATTAGGATAACCAACATCAATAAGATAATATTTGCCTAAAATATAAGAAAAAAGTCATGAATAACAAATAATAAAAATGTGCTTAAAAATTCATTAAAAATAGTGCTAAAAATCTATAATACAAAATAAATAGAAAATTATTATCATTGGGAGAATGAGAGAACACATCGTTATGCCTTTCCAATGTGTGGGTGAAAACACATGCATTATGAGTAAATCTAAGTCACCCTTTAATATTATGTCAAAATTGCAAACTATCATTACATTTTGAGTGGCGATGCCTTTGTGACTTTTAAATGGGGCTTGGTCTTCCACTGGGATCATGGCTTTAATATGCATATCATTAATTGCACTAATACATATTTTAAAATGAGACCAAAACCTACTATTTTGTTTAATCTTATTGAGAGTTTCAATAAAACTATAATCAGGTGGTTTTACAATGTCATTTAAAAACCTCACCATTGCATCAAAAATCTCACCAAATTTTCTACTTACTATTTCTCCTAAATGTCTAAAATGATTTTGCACATTTTGATTAGATTGGTTATGTGCATATGTCCAAAGAAACATTGCAAGTGATTCTTTTGTACACATTTCTCTTGTTGATGTTAGGCCATAATTATCAACTAATAAAGAACATAATTCCTTAAAAACATATGATTCCATTCTAAATATTTAATAACTCTCACTTAGAGTTGTCAATGTCTTTTGCACCCATTGGCAACTTGGAAGTTTTGAAACTCTTGTTTTTTTTTTTTTTTTGTTAAGATATTTCGACATATATTTTAAAAATATTGAAGTATCAAATGAAATAAGAGAATAAAAAACATTATTTTTTTTCATCTAACTTCTACCTCCCTCTTTTTTTTTTTTTATTGCTTCCTTCTCCATCTCATTCTTATTACTATTTTCTTCCTCCACCTCACACTCATTACTATTTTCAAAATTCTATCTTAAATCTAAATCCATTTACCAAGAAAAAGAAAATGTTAGGGGAAAAGATGTGACACACCTCCCCTAGGTACCCTTCATTCCAGAGGAGTCCAGAAAATAGAATTATAGTAAAAGATTACAGCGGAAGTAGAAATACTTCTATTCTAAAATATTTCCTTAAAAAAAAACTTGCTTTTAAATCAATTTAAAATTTTACAGAGAGAAAATCAAATACTTGTAAAGGAAAATTACTTTAACTAGAAATGTCTTAAAGAAATGTCTTAAGGAAATGTCAAAATACTCAAGGTTATAAAATAAGTTGGGCTAAGCTCATTTAATTAATTTAAATATTATATACATAAAATTAATTTACACAAAATCATATGAAGGTAAATTCTTCTGAAAAGCTTTTCAAAATATCAGAAGCCAAATTGTTGTTTTGGTAATACATTGCTCCGCCTCCATATTAAAAGCACGAGGTTTTATCTTCTACATACAACGAGTATACGGGACCTCTACCGAAACTCCCCAATTGGTGGTTGCTACTCCAATCTACGGATCTGAAATGGGGAATTTTATGAGCTAAAAGGCCAATAAGTATTAAATTTAAGCTATAAACTTGGATCTTAAGACCCCTTATAACACCTCCCTAGGCACTTTTAGTCCTAAAAGAGTTTGGAAATAAGATTTATAGTAAAGAATTGCAGCGAAAGTAAAAACACTTCTAATATAAAATGTTTTTTCAAAAGAAAGCTTGTATTCAGAAAATCAATTTACATTTTGAAAAGAGAAGATTATAGATACTTATAAAGAAAAACCACTTTAACAAAAAAATATTGATATATATTAGGAAAAATGCCAAAATATTCAAAGTTATTAAATAAGCTGAGCTAAACTCATTTATAATTAATTTAAAGATTTTATACATAAAGGTAATTTACACAAAAATTATATGAGGTAAATTCTTCTCCAAAGCTTTTCAAAAGAACAAAAACTGAGTCATTGTTTTGGTAACATATCGATCTACCTTTTTATAAAAAACACGAGGCCCTACCTTATACATACAATGAACATATGAGTCCCATGCCAAAAGCTGTCAAACTGGGAGGCTGTTATCTTGATCTACTGATCTGAAATGGGGGGGGGAGGATTTTATGAGCTAAAAGCCCAGTAAGTAATAAGTTTAAACTATAAATTTGGATCTTACGACCCCTAGACCTATACACACAAAGAGCATGAGATACAACGTAATCAATCCACATAATATTATAATTCTCACTATTTAAATAATAACTTATTATCTCAAATCATAATCACACATGTCAAGGAATAATCAATGACATTTAAATTAAATTCATATACTAAAATCATATGCTCACAAATACGATGTCACAAGTGTAATGCAAAAAATCGAAAATTACACAATGCTATGGAGTCCACTGATGTGTGCTAGTAACACTGTATCGGAGCTAATCACAGTACTAATCCTACTGCGCAGATGTCCACTGATTACCCCGAAGGGTTCATTGGATACCCCAAGCTTTAAACTTACGTCCACTTACTCCATAACCACCAGCACATACACATGTTAAACAAGTTTATAACATATCCAAAATAATATTAGAATATTATCCTATTTAATATTCCCATTCGCATGAACAATTCAAGTTTATACTAATATCCATATACACAACTTACATATTCCATAGAACTTCATATAGAAAGAAATTAAAGTACACTGCATGAATAGTAATTAGTGTGTGAACAGTAATTCATGAAAGTAATCCATGAACAATAACCCGTAAATAGTAATACAGGAACAGCAACACGTGACCAGTATTTACGTGAATAGTAATTAAAAGTAGCAATCTGATTCCAAGCTCATGCACAGTTTCAAGGACCAATTGATTATATAAATTATAACACACAAGGCATACAAGTAATAATAGTAGTACTAATCAATAAAATCCACACCAAATCAAGTATAGAAAAAGGAAAATGACTTATTATCCACCTCGTACAAGCCCCAAAAATTAAAGATATTGCTAATAAAATTTTAATGTCCAAAAATCTTATAAACCAAAGGATTTTGGTCAAATTTCACCAATTTAAACTACTTAAAACTCTAACCTCAAATTCATAACAAAAACTTATATTTACCTAAAAAAGCACCTTAACCTTAGCTGAAGATAGAAGAAAGAAAGATGCAGGTGGAAGAGGATGGCATAGGAAAAAAAAATGGGGCTTTTGGGAGCCTTCTGAAGGCTTATCCAAGTCCAACCGACAAGGAAAAAAAACTTGGTTGGTATAATGCCATGTGGTAATAAAAATTGGAATAATTGAGTTAAGGTCATTCAACTCTTACTAAGTTCTATTTAAAACCCACAAACTTTAAATTTAATCAATTTAATTCATAAAATTATAAATTAAAGGACTCTAATTTTTAAATTATTCACTAAGGTATGTGGAGTGTTACACCCTTAGACCTATACATACAAAGAGCATGAGATACAACGGAATCAAACCACATAATATTATGATTCTTAGTATTTAAATAATAACTTAATATTTCAAATCACAATCACACATGTCAAGGAATATCAATGACATTTAAATTAAATTCATATAATAAAATAATATACTCACAAACACGATGTCACAAGCACAATGCATAAAACGAAAATCATATAATACTATGGAGTCCATTGATGTGTGCTAGCAACATTGTACCAAAGCTAATTACAGTACTAATCCTACTACGCAGAGGTCTACTAAATACCTCGAAGGTTCCATTGAATACCCCAACCTTTGAACTGAGATCCACTTACTCCATAGCCATAAATGTAACACCCCACATACCTTAGTGAATAATTTAAAAATTAATGTCCTTTAGTTTATAGTTTTAGGGATTAAATTGATTGAATTTAAAGTTTGGGGGTTTTAAGTAAAACTTAGTAGAAGTTGAATGACCATAACTCAATTCTCCCAATTTTGCTTACCACATGGCATTGTCCCAACCAAGTTTTTTTTCTTTGTCGGTGGAAACTTGGATAAGCCTCCAGAAGGCTCCCAAAAGTCCCCATTTTGTTTTCCTACGTTTTACAGCCATCCCACTTACATCCTTTTCTTCCTTCTTTCTCCAACCAAGGTTAAGGTGCTTTTTGTTAGATAAGTAAAAGTTTTATTTATGAATTTTAGGTTAGAGTTTTGGATAGTTTAAATTGGTGAGATTTGACTCTAATCCTTTGGTTTATAAGATTTTTGAGTATTAAAATTTCATTAGAAATATCTTTAATTTTGGGGCTTATATGAGAAAGATAGTGAGTTATTCTTTTTTATTGTTTGATTTGGGTGTGAATTTTTGCTTGTTGAAATTATAATTAAATTGTACTGTTTATAAATCACTGTTCACGATTACTGTTCACGATTACTGTTCACACATTATGCTTTGATTTCTTTCAATAGGAAGTCCTAATATTATTTTGGACATATTATGAATTTGTTTGACATGCGTATGTGTTTGTAGTTATGGAGTAAGTGGACCTAAACTTAAAGCTTGGAGTATTCAGTGGACCCTTTGGGGTATTTAGTGGATCTCTGCGCAGTAGGGTTATTACTGTGATTAGTTCTGGTACAGTGTTGCTAGCACATCTCAGTGGACTCCATAGCATTGTGTGATTTTCAATTTTATGCATTACGCTTGTGATACCGTATTTGTGAGCATATGATTTTAGTATATGAATTTAATTTAAATGTCATTGATTATTTCTTGACATTTGTGCTTATGATTTGAGATATTAAGTTATTATTTAAATAGTAGGAATTATAATATTATGTCATTTGATTCCGTTGTGTCTTATGCTCTTTGTGTGGATATGTCTAAATGTCTTATGACCCAAGTTTATAGCTTAAACTTATTATTTACTGGGCTGTTAGCTCATAAAATTCCCCTCCATTTCAGATCAATAGATCGAGGTAGCAGCCTCTCGGTTTAGGAGCTTTTCACACGGGACTCGCATGCTCGTTGTATGTACAAGCTAGGGCCTCGGGTTTTCGATAGGGAGGCAGATTGATGTATTACAAAAACAATGACTCAGCTTTTGTTTTTTTGAAAAGCTTTGGAGAAGAATTTGCCTCATATAATTTTTGTGTAAATTACCTTTATGTATAAAATCTTTAAATTAATTATAAATGAGTTTAGCTCGGCTTATTTTATAACTTTGAATATTTTGGTATTTTTTCAATATATATATATTGACTCGTTAAAGTGGTTTTCCTTTACAGGTATTTATGATCTTTTTTCAAAAGTATTTTTATTTTCGTTGCAATTCTTTATTATAAATCTTATTTTCGAACCTTTCTAAAACTAAAAGTGCTTAGGGAGGTGTGTTATAATAAACACATATATATGTCGAACAAGTTTAGAACATATGCAAAATAATATTAAAATATTATTCCATTTAATGTTCTTATTAATCAGTGGCATGGACAATTCAAGTTCATACTAATATCCACATACACAACTTACATATTTCATAAAACTTCCTATTGAGAGAAATTAAAATATAGTGCGTGAACAATAATTAGTGCATGAACAGTAATGTGTTAACAGTAACATGTGAACGGTTCTAGCAAGTAATTAGCTAATAAAAATTCACAAGAATTCCAACATCAACCAAAATCCACTTCCATCTCTACACTCCACCAGTGCCCAAAATTCCAAATGTTACCATACAAAAATTCTAATACTAAAAAATTTCTTAAATAAAAGATTTATAGTTATATCCTACCACTTAAACTAATTTTTGTGTATGTTATAACAAATTCCATAATTTTCCCTCCAAATTCTAACCCAAATCTATAGCTAAACTTATACTTACTTGAAAATCAAGTGCCTTATTAAAGAGGACAGTAGAAATTGAAAAGAATTCTAGGTGGAGAGTGCTCCTTGCAGCTCAATCTTGACTAGAGGAAGAAGAAAGAAAGATGCAAGGGATGGCTGGAAGAGGAAAGCGCAGAAAAATGGTTGGCTTTTGGGAGCCTTCTGAAGGCTTATCTAAGTCCAGCTGAAAAAGAAAAATGCTTGGTTGGAATAATGCCATGTGGTAAGAAAAATTGGAATAATTGAGTTAAGGCCCTTCAATTCCTCCTAAGTTCTACTTAAAACCTCTAAACTTTAAATTCACTCAATTTAATCCCTAGAACTATAAAATAAAGGACTCAAAATTTTAAATTATTCACTAAGGTATGTGAAGTGTTACAAGATGAGTACAAAAAATAAATCTAATTATTTTTACAAAAAAATTTAATTTATAAAAAAATAAAATAAAATACCCTTTTATCTTTCTCTTAACTTGATGAATAAATGAATTTGGAAAGATGTAAATTGAACTCTTAGAGTCTTAGTAGAAGGAAACAAGGTAAAGTAAATTATAACTTAAGTGAAGGATAATAATTGTTGTTAACAAAAATGGAACAAATAAATAAGAAATGAATGAGGGTGTTGTGATTTATGTAGGTAGTTGGTTAATAGGTGTTCAAAGTTGTAGTTTGAATGAAAGATGTTGGTATTTTTATTTATTTATTTCCTTTTGATTGACCAATCTCTTTTGAAGGCAATGAATTTGTTGATTTTTTATATCTCATTTTCATTACTTTTCATACATGAAAGAGAACTTTTTTGGAATTCTTGACTTTCATCACTTTCATATAAGATGAGAGGCCATCTTTAAAGGGGGGCTTGATTTTCATCTTTTTCATACAAGATAAGAGATCATCTTTGAGATGTATAGTTTCATATTTTTTTTATTAATTAACATAAGACTTGTCTTGAAATGAATACTTTCACCCATTTTTATAAGTTGAGATAGAAGATGTGTATTGATGTAAGACCTGTGCATTGAGATAAGACCTGCCTTATATCCCTTGAATTCTGATGTTTGCACCAACCACATCCCTCATACTTTTGATATTTAAAGGTAAAAAGGGATTATCAACCCCTAAGTATTTTTGATGGTGGATGATTTAACTCTAAACTTATTTTTATAGAAAATCTACACTTTGAACTTTGAAATTGTGGCAAATTACCCCTTCTCTATTAGATGATATGGCCAACAGTAATTTTTTAATTTTATGAACCCCTAACCATCTTTGATGGTGGATGATTTAACTCTAAACTTATTTTTATGAAAAATCTGCGCTTTGAACTCTGAAATTGTGGCAAATTATCCCTTTTCTATTAAATGATATGGCCAACATTATTTTTTTAATTTTATGAATCGTATTATTTTAACTTTTTATTAACTTTTACGAACTAAAAAAATAAAAATTGGGTTTTTTGAGATGAGTGCTAACCTAAAAATAACTTGGTTTAATATGAAAACCTAATTTAGCTTCAAAATCACCATAAAATTTCTAAAAAAATATTATGAATTAGCATAAATTCATAACATTGGTCCACACACTAAAAAAAAGGAAAAAAAAATAGTTCTATATCTCAAATGCAAGTATTACAAATGTTTTAATATTAAAAACTCAACATCTAATATTGTATTAATGTTTTTTAGTGCTGAGTTTCATCCTCTCTAACTCTAACTTGAACTTTTCCCTTTCCAACTTTTACTTTAGCAAAGAAAGTTTAGAACTGACTGATTTCATGCTCTTAAACATCTCTATATATTCTCATTTCATAAATAAATGAGTACCTAATATAAATTGCTCACTACCATCTTCAACTTTAGGTAAAGTTAATAATACATCCATACATTATTCAATGCTACTAGCAGGTGCTTTATAGTTCTTTGATGATTCACTTGAATTGACAAAGGTATAACTTTCAAATGCATCACAAAGGTGATCCAATTGTCTCTTTATGTATGTTGCACCCCCTGACTTCACTTTCTTTTCTTTACCTGTAATTGAACAACTTATTGTGTTTTTCTTCTTTTTTTCATTGTTTCTCTTAGTTTGTGTAGCTATGATGTTCACCTCATCAGAATCATCACTTTTTTCGTCTAAATCAATAACATCCTCAACACTTACATCTTGTTGTTATGGAAGAATAGGACAACCAGCTAAAGTCCATGTAGTTTCACCAATGACCACTATTTTAGTAGACATTATCTCCAACTTTGTCATGTTTTCTGAATCATTATGCTCAAACTTAGTATATTCCTTGTTCTTATATAATAGATATAACAAATTAGGAGTTTAAAGTTAAAATTAATATAGTAACATTTAAAAATTCAAAATCATTAACAATAAAGGAATAGTATTAACCGCTTTTAATGCAACCTATCATTGAGGAGTAGCATCAATTGTACCATTTTCATAATTCCACCATAATCATGTTTCTTGCCTTAAAAGTTGATTCCACAAAACCAAATCACTTTTTAATACATCCTACCTATTTCTTAGTTATTTATAAATATATTCCTATTTTGTTCTTTCATTAAATTTTTCTTCCACATTTCGTCACACTATTTTATTAAAAGTATTATTGGGATAATTACCAGCTATGATCTCTTCTACACATACCTCATAGAAAATTTTGGTTGTCATTGCATCCCATTATGCTTTGATCCTTTTTTCTACCATCTTATATATTGAAACAATTTTGCCCTTGAAATGAGATTTACAAAAACATAAACACAAATGTTGGATTTAATGAAAGTATAAAACCAACATTTTAACTGAATTCAAACTACATCAAATGAGAAAAATACAAGAATTAGTAAAACTATCAGTATTTTAAATCTACATTTACTTAATTGCTCAGTTTGGATCAAATTTTTGACCAAGTCCTTAGCATGAAGGCCAGCACATGGTACGTTAAGTTTTTTTATTTTGATAAGTGTTATGAATCAGTATAAAACTGCCATTGGAAATATTTATTTCAACAATCCAAATTTATTTAATTGAAATTGGCCATTCATCCTACACATTCTATATTTTTTAAATTCATTATGTCTTTTCATCAGTTAAGCAAAGATGATAAGTTTCATTTTCAATTTATCT
>BPVZ01000027.1:1823332-1838029 GCA_020521535.1 Rubroshorea leprosula | reverse complement strand
AAATAAAATGTATTTACAAAATAAATAAAAAATTTGTAAAATTATATTGATGGTTATTATTCATCTTAAAACTTTTATCCACTAAAATAACTTCAAAGATTAAAATATTTATAAAATTATCGTAAAATTAAAATCATTTTTAAAGAGACAAAAATAACATAAAAGAGTGGAAAAAAGAGAGTAGTGTTGACTTTGCTTTTTTGTTTCTCTTAAAATATGTATAATAAAGGAAAATGCTTGAAGGACCACCCCGATCTTGACAAGGCATACGCCGTAAATTTGTTATTTAGTCTATAATTTTAACAATTTAAATTCATTTTAATCCCTTCCTTTTTTTTTTTCTAATTATGCTAATTTAAATTAATCTTGTTAGGATTTAAAATTTTTAGGGTTTTGTGCTTACAGTGTTGGGGTTTAGTATTTAAAGTTTTCTAAGGCTTAGTATTAAGATATTAGGTTTAGTACTTGGCTCTTGTGAGCCAATAACTTTAAACCCCATAAGAAGAAGAATTTCTCCGACTCTGGGGTTGGGATTCAATTGCCCACCTCCTAATTGTATACCATTAAAAAAGAAAAAAGATGTTAGGGTTTAAATTGTTAGAATTTTATATTTTATGGTGCTAAGGTTTAGAGTTTTTAAATTCTATATCTTATAATATTAGAATTTAAGCCAATAATCTAAGTAATTTAATGATAAATTTTTTTCGCTGAAAATAAGAGATCCCAAATTTAAATTACATGGCATGCGAATGAAGTGGGATAAGAGGTGGAAGAGGATTGCTTTCCGTTGTGCAATTGATATAAAAAAATAATGTTAGAATTTAGATTTTTTTTAAATTTAGTGTGTAATCTGTTAGGGTTTAAAATTTTAAAATTTATGATTTAATATTTAAAAATTTAGGTGTTTAATAATTAAAAAATTTAAAAACTAGAAAACTAAAATGTAAAATTAAAAATTTTAAGCTTAAAAAGAAAAAATAAAAAAAACTGCAGGAATCGATCGGTGACCGAAGGAACGATGGGTGACCAATCGGCTTGGGGACCGATCGGTCCCTTTAGCGTAAATATAGTGTCACTATGACATTTGATTGGATTCTTCCGTAGATCCAGCTGAAGAAAGAATTTCAATCCCAAAAGAAAAAGCGAACTTCATCCAGAATGTCTCCCTTGTGGAGGATGTAGTTTCAATTCACACTCTTTGTTTTTCAACCTATTTTGGTTTTCGAGTGGAGTTGTTGAATCTGCAGAAATGGCTGCCGTTCCGGTTGAAGAAGCAATCGCTGCTCTGTCCACATTCTCCTTAGATGTACGTTTCTAGTTAGAATTGAGGACATGGGAAGTGAAATGTGTTCTCTGATCTGATCCCTAAGTGTTTTATTTTGTTAATTTTCTTCACTGGAATGGCTTACTTTTTTTTTTTTCCTGCATTTTTATTTCATGAAAATGTCTTAACTTTTTTCAGAGAAAATGGCAATGGGATTTTGTTTTAATTTATTTTCTATGATTGATAATGATAGGATGAGCAGCCAGAAATTCAGGGGCCAGGAGTTGTTGTGTCGAGTGAAAGAGGCGCCACTGAAAGTCCTATTGGTATTCTTTCTCATATTTTTGCTATCTCTTGCTAAATATAGTAAGTGGTGATGTAATTTTAGCTTAAGATCTGTGAATTGAGAAGATCCAAAAAGTTGAAAGAATATCTGCAATGCTTGTGAAAAATAGGAAATCCGTGATTTATAATGCTACATGGATTTCCTTTTCCTCTTCCTTCTGGGAGGTGTCATAGATTTGTTATTATTATTATCATTATTATCGTGCTTTTTCTTTTGTTCATATTTTCTAGAAATGCACATCTAACTAAGAAATAGCAGCAGTTCGGCAGGTTAATTTGTATATTAACTTATACTTACGAAATTTTGTGGTTTCTTTCGCCCTAAATCAGAGAACTGAGAAGAGGTTACTAACTACAAAATTGGGAATCTATGCAATGTAGTAGCTAACATTGGTTTCTTGATGCTCTTTCTAGATTTATTTTGTAGTAGTTATGCTTTTTAATTTGTCTTTATGCATTTTATAACTTTTGAAATTTTTTCTTTTGCAGAGTATAGTGATGTTTCTGCCTATCGTTTGTCTCTTTCAGAGGACACAAAAGCTCTTGTTCAGCTGGTATATGATATTCTGTTTTCACTCTTTTATTATGTCTTTTGAAAGCATAGGACTTGTCTATGTATATACTTAATTTTTTGCTGAGTGATTTAGTGTCAAAACTTGTGTCAAACTTGTGATACTTGTTGCTTCTGTTGTCACTGACTATGTCGTGTATTTTGATGGTTTGACAGAACACTCTTGTCGAGGAGGGAAAGGAAATGGCATCTGTTCTTTATACATATCGTAGTTGTGTTAAAGCACTTCCTCAGGTATTTTCACAATTTTCTTGCAGAAAAAAGTTGCATAATGGTTGAATATGCCTGATATCAGATTTGTTGTTCAAGAATACCATGTATCTCGTCTCTTATAGTTATGGTAAACCACAAAATAAAAGAAAGACTTGATTAAGAGCCATAATATCCTTTTATTTCCTTTAACATAGCAATTTGTAGATGACTATCCTGTTACTATTGTCAAAGGATCTTCCTAGTCAGTATTTATGGGTTTTTAATATCATAAGTAGTATGATTTCCTATATGAAAAATTCATATGTTTGATAAATTAGGCGATTTATGGAGTTGAAAAGCAAAAGCTACATGTTGGCACCAACTAAAGTTGGCTCAGTGATTGTGTTGTAGATGGTTGATTATAGCATAGAATGATTCTCATGTAATGATAAGACATTCTAAGAAACTTCAAAATCCTGTCTGTCAATTCATTTATGAAAATGTCTTCTTCATTGTGTACAACATGGCAGCTTCCTGATTCTATGAAGCACAATCAAGCTGACTTGTATCTAGAAACATATCAAGTTCTAGACTTGGAGATGAGTCGGCTGCGTGAAATTCAACGGTGGCAAGCATCAGCTTCATCTAAAGTATGCATCTGATTATAATTTTCTCTTTGGATAATATATTTTTTGTTTGCATTGCTCCACACTTAAAGTTGCATTCTTACTTATGCAAAACTCTTATTTTTATTTGCAGCTAGCAGCTGATATGCAACGTTTCTCTAGGCCAGAACGGCGAATCAATGGCCCTACAGTAACCCATCTTTGGTTGTTATATTCCCCCATCCCCCACCACCTCTTTTTTTAGATGTTTTTACCTTCTTTTGCTTTGTTTTCAGTACCTTATTTTCCAAGCATTGAACATGTTTTCTGAAGCTTGCATGATTTAATTGTTGATAAAAGAATAGTTTAATCATAATATCCATAAATTACCATTCACTATTTTCTTCTTGATTGCAGGTCGATGCTGAAGCTACTTGATGTTTTAGTACAACTTGATCATCTAAAAAATGCTAAAGCAAGCATACCTAATGATTTCTCTTGGTACAAGAGGTAAGAATCTCCGTTTACATTTATGTCATATTGTTGTCTAGGTTGCATCTCTTCTCTCTCTCTTTCATGTTACAACAAGTACCAGCATTTTGGTTTCTGCATTATGCTCTGCAGCCTAAGTGTCATGGCACTTGGGCTTGATATGGATGGATTATGGTTGGTTTTAGCTTCTTAGAAGGAAACATTAGGAATGGAGTTAGATAGTTGTTAAATTCAATTCAGCATTGTTTAAAGAGCAAGTAATATTTGTTTAAGCTTATGGAAAGTGGAAACCAAGAATGGGAGAGGAAGAAAACGCCTATGCCTCATTTTAATCCTAGTGGGAAAATTCCATTCATCAGATCACACAGATTCTATGGTTTTCTTACCCTTTATTACACATGACTCACCAAGTTCTTTTTCCTTTTATGTTCCAACAATCCTATGTCGACTTTAGGATCAACTAAACTACTAAAAAAAAAAAAAAAATTAGCCAAGTAATTCTTTGAAATGCAATGCCAAGAGAAAATAGTTCTTGCTATGTTTTGGGATGCTAACAAGGGAACATAAAATAAAAAAACCTTCACGAGTGAATGCACTAAATTTTTTAACCAAATTGTGGATTTGTACTTAAATATGTTGCACTCGTGAGCCAATCAGCCAATCTATTTATATTACTATCAGAACATGAAAACTTAGTAATTCTAATGTGGCACTCAAATACACCTAGACATAGTTGAGATTCAAATTCCATCTTCTGGTTTCAAATCCAACAAGAGAAAGTAGGGCTTTATTTAGTATGTTTGAGGTTTTTGGTTTTGGTTTTCAAAATTAAAACAATTGAAAACTAAAATTAAAAATTAAAATTGCCAACTTATTGAGTATAAAATTTTAAAGCAAATGCCCAAAACTCCAAACTTAATTAATTTATAGAACTTATTAATTTTGAAAACCAAAACCAAAAGCTCAAAACTACAACCGTACTAACTGGAGCCTAGACAAACCGTATTACAAAATTGATTAGAATCCTACTAATAGAACCTTCAACTTATTCTCTAACACACTCTCAAGTTGATGTATAAGTATCATGCATGCCTAGCTTTTTACAAAGGAAATTCACTCTAGCCTCAGGTAAGGATTTTGCAAACATATCAGCAACTTGTTAACCTGTTTTGACATTGCTTGGAGCAATAAGTCCTTCCATAAGTTCTCTCACGAAGTGAGAATCAACTTCAATGTGCTTTGTATCTTCATTTTTACAGCACAATTTCATTGGCTTAAACATTCTCTGCGCTAGATCTTGACGCTACTTGTTGCTTTTTCCTCTCTTGTGAGACCAAATTACTTCTAACAAACATACAATAGCTGCTGGTGGAATTTATAATTGAGGGTTGCCATGTCCAGTATTAGGTCTTGGTAGTACAAATTTTGCTGATGCAAAAAAAAAAAAAAGGTCTTGTTAGTACAAGATAATTCAACTTCCCTACTAATATTCTGTATCTCTTTAGATGCTCAAAAAAATACTATCATCTGGTAACAACTTCTCACTTGGGTTGTTTTAGGTTGCTAATTGGTTTTAGATGTATAAACACCCAATAGGTTGTTTTGCAAAAGATTAACAAGATCTTTGTTTCTGTTCAAGGTAACCCATTTCTTTCTCCAATGCTTCCTGCCAACCACGGTGGTCTGCTTAAGCAACCAAGTTAATGATAGTATGAGAGTCAAGACTAAAGAGAACATATAAAGGAATGATGGGAAGAAGGCAAATGATCATATTGGATAAAATAAGAAATGGGGTGTTTTACAACTCTTTTACCTTTCCTGCAATAATAAGATCAAGATCAGTGGGTAGTTTAGTGACAACAGGATTTGCAGACAAGTGTCAATACAAGTACGCCCAAAATTTTGTGGTGTCAAAAAACGAAGGCCCATAGCAAAATCTAATGAGGAATCTATGCTTGTAAAATAGCTGAAGACATTCAATTATTTAACATGAACATTTTCCCTAAAATTTTTTAGGAGCATTCATGTGAAAGGAAGTCCCTGTTAAGTGGGCATCTGGTGAGGTGGATAAATATTCTCTTGCATTGTCACTTCAAATTACCCAAATGGGGTGGAAAATTTGATTTTTGGTGTTGTGAAAAAAATTCATCCTAGATGGAAAATAACTTTGTATGAGACTTACTTTAAAAATCAATATTACACGGAAGTAATTATCCACAAAAGAGACATAATAGCAGATACCTAACATTGACTCAATAGCATAGGGAGCTCAAACATCTATATGAACCACATCAAAAGGAGCAGGGACTCTTTATTCACCCTAGGAACATCTAGGAACTTAAGAGATGTGCTGGAGTTTGGCATACTCAGATGGTTCACAATTCAAAACCAAAAAGAACTTAATCTAGCACACAATTTCTTTAAGCTAGAAAGAGATGGATGACCCAACTAACATAAAGGAAAAGAGAATGAGAAGTATTGTAACAATCCATTGGTGATTCATAATTCTTGCTAAGCAAATATAGCCCACTAGATACTTGTCCTTTACCAATAATCCTCTGTTTGACAGATCCTGAAGTTCACATTAATTACGAAAAATGGTAAAGGAACAAGTATAATGATGGGAAAGCCTATGAATATACACCTAATTATATGGAAAGTTAGGAATACATAATACAAGAGACAATAATAAAGAGATGTTGGGATAAATGAAACCATGGGCCTTGACTGTTGTAGAAAAACTATTATTTAGGGTTGCACTGAAAAAATCTGAAAATAGGGGAAGGGAGGGCAATGTACTCTAGTCGCCTATCATGTGATAAGAAGCTGTTGAGTCGATGATCCATTTGCATTGATAAGAAGAAAGGTAAGCAATGTGTTTACCTGTTTAAACATGAGTCACAATGGAAGAAGAAAGTGATGGTCATTGAACCTAAAATTCAATGAACTAGGTATAATCCTCATCTATCAATGTAACAATCTTGTCATGTAACTTCCAACAAGCGTGCTATTTCTCCATAATAGAAGCAAACTATTTTTACCTTGTCATCAATCACAATGGCCATTTCAATCACCACCCTTAGAGTGGCCATTTCACTCCATGTCAATTTCATGTTCTTTTGATGATTTTGTCTCATTGGCAACCATAACATAACAACGTGAAAAACAATAGTGTTTGGAAACTCACCATGGCTTTCAATGTAACATCAACACAACCACTTCGACACATCACACTCCCAATTCTACTGGTGTTCTTGAATTTCACATACCCAATTCAACACATCAGCACATGTTACTAGGTGCTTTTTTTATTTAACCAGACTTAGAAAGGTAAAAAAAGGTAAATGAGGTCAGATTTTTGTGGTATTAGAGTTAGGATTTAGGAAGAAGTTTAAGGTTAGACTTTGATATGATGTAAGAGAGTTAAGAGAGAAGAAGGGTTGGATATCTGGCAATACTAATTAGTGTGCCAGCAAATCTACTTGTTTTAGTATCATAACATGAAGATTTAGTAAACATAACACGAATACTTAGTAAATTTCTAATGTGGGACTCAACTACACTTAAACATAGTTGAGGATTCAAATGCCCTGTCTTGAATTCAATTGACAGGAAACTGGACAAATTTTGAACCTACTGCCAAAAAGATTTGAATCCTAGTAACAGAACCTTCAACTTTTTCTCTATTACCAATATCAATACCTGGAAGTCTTAAAAGTTTAGGGGACAATCCAAAAACATAAATTTTAAAAGAAAAGAGAAGTCAATGTTGGTCAAGAATGAAGAGAGCATGCAAATTGAGGTAAAAGGGGAAAACAGAGAAGAAAATGGACTAAACAACAAAATTTAGGTCTCCAAGGATTCTCTTTGGTTAACTGCATAATTGGCAGTGAAAGCTAATCATAGTCAATATTTAGTAGGTTTGATGGTAATATTTGTGTGTTGTGTTTGATTCTTGTTTTTGTCATGATTACTACTAGCTCTTACAATTATTGACCTGTTCTGCTAAGGAGTTTAATTTACATTCTCTTTTGGCATATTCCTACTTTGTCAGGACATTCACACAAGTTAGTGTCCAGTGGCAAGATACTGACTCAATGAGGGAAGAATTAGATGATCTACAGGCATGCCTTTTTGGTCCCAAAGGATGATGATGTTGCTACATTGCATTTTGATTTATTTTCTTCTGAAGCTGAAATATTTTCTCCTTGTGGTTATTAATACATTATTCCTGAGTTAATTTCTAACTGTTGCAGATTTTCTTAAGCACAAGGTGGGCCATCTTACTAAACTTGCATGTTGAGATGTTCCGTGTGAACAAGTATCCTATCTGATAGACATTTATAGTTAAATCATTATCTTGCATTCCTTCATTACACTATTTGATATACAGGTTGCCCTGTTTATGCGTGTTGCTTGGTACACTTAAATTCAGGTCCCATTTCATTTGATTCCTGTTGTGGTCCTTGACTGAAAGCAGTGTAGATGATGTTCTTCAAGTTCTTATAATATTTGCTGTTGAGTCATTGGAATTAGATTTTGCTCTTTTGTATCCAGAGCGGCACATGCTTCTTCGTGTTTTGCCTATTCTTGTTGTCCTAGCAACATCATCAGAGAAGGATAGTGAGTCGCTGTACAAAAGGGTGAAATTTAACAGACTGATAAATATATTCAAGGTACTAGGGACAAAAGGAGGTATATCATGTTCAAATATTGTACAAAATTCCATTATATATTACTAGGGATCAACTTATGCCAGCGTAAGAAGTTCAAGTTCTTATCCCACTGAATATCTTTTTGAAAAATTTGTATCTCTAAATCCACCATTTTCTTTTTGGCAAACATTAAATCAACCATGAAATTTAATATTTTACTTGTGTAGATTATGCGTGCCAAATTTCTAATCAATTGAATATTTCTAACTATTCTGGTAATAACACAAAATTTTCAGTCATTAAATAAGTATTGCAAAAGAGAATTACTTGATCAAACTGTTACATATATTGGATTGATTTGAAATTTGACACACATTATGTTCATGAATAGTTTGTTAAATCCAATGGTTCAATTAATGCATATACTAATTCTTATATGTTTGAAACCAAGATAGTTTAGTTAATAACTTCTCTTTCTTGTTGCAGAATGATCCAGTGATTCCTGCGTTCCCAGACCTTCATCTTTCTCCTGCTGCAATTTTCAAAGAATTGTCAATGCACTTCCAAAAGTTTTCCAGCCAAAGTCGTCTTCTAACTCTACCAACACCTCATGAACTTCCACCTCGCGAGGCACAAGAATATCCTCTGCACATTTTGATTTTATTGATGTTGTATCTTGCATAAATTTTTGGTCCATGATTCTACTAAACTTCTTTTTGCACTTTTATTTTTGATGGACAAAATGAATAGCTACTCTGTTATTTGTGCTGTCCTTTTAATAACTATTGTAACTTACTGTGAGCATGATATGTGGCTTGGGCCAGTGTTGCAGGTTTGATACATTAATTAACTGTGAAAGTGGAGGCTTGAGTCATGAATGAAAATAGTAAATATATCTGATACATAAGTTCTGCTTATCAAGTTAGAAAAAGAGGGCCTTGTTTTTGAATGTTTTGTGGCATTGTTGAAATCAATTGAGAATTTTTGTTACTTTGCTTAACATTACAATTCTTAAAGTAATTTGAATGCTCCTAGATGCATTACTCCACACACATCTGTATTCTGTATTGCCTGTAGAATTATCTGAACTTCTGCAGTGTAGAAGATCTTCTGCTCTTGCCTTAGTTTACCTTGACAATATTACTTATCAGAGACATTATCTAATTGTCAATCACATGGCAGCAATTCGTGCTGAACATGATGATTTTACAATTCGTTTTGCTTCGTCTATTAATCAGGTTCTCCATCTGAGTTCTTTTCACCATTCACCTCACTGGCATTCTTATTGATGTGAAATATAAGGCATTTGTACTCTTTCTTCAAACTCTCTTTCTTTTTTTCCAGCTATTACTGTTGAAGTCAAATGATGTCGCAGATGTTGAGTGGTTGAAAGAAGTTAAAGGAAATATGTATGATATGGTTGTTGAAGGCTTCCAGCTGTTAAGCAGATGGACAGCAAGAGTTTGGGAGCAATGTGCATGGAAATTTTCTCGCCCCTGCAAGGACGTTTCTTCTCCAGAGTCACAGGAATCCTTGACATCTTATTCTGACTATGAGAAGGTTTTTTTTTATTTTTTTGTGGCTTTGTTGCTTTTAATTAATTTGTTAAGCTAGCTTGGTCAAAACTCGGATTGAAGTTACCCAATCTTAGATGGTGCTTTTACAATTACATTCATTCTTAGATTACGATATTTTGATATACTAGAACTTGGCTTTGCCATGGGCATTTGAGAAGGTATCTTCAACTGTTATTAATGAAGTCAAATCCTTATTTCCTATAATCAAATTTAAATAGGCTCTGTAATTGGTGGAGCGTCCTGCTGCAGTATTGGTAATTGCCCTCCTTTTATAGATAAACATGGTGTGAATAATTTGTATCTTTTCTTTGATCTTGGGTTTTGGTTGCTCTTATAGGTGGTACGATATAATTATAATGTAGAGGAAAGGAAAGCACTTGTGGAACTGGTTAGCTACATAAAGAGTGTTGGATCAATGATGCAGCGGTGTGACACATTGGTGGCTGATGCTTTGTGGGAAACAATACATGCTGAGGTCCAAGATTTTGTTCAAAATACACTAGCTACTATGTTGCGGACTACATTCCGAAAGAAAAAGGACCTTGCAAGGTGTGCATTTAAATTGGAATTGTATATTTGTATTACAATTAAACATTTTCATATGCTTCCAATTTTCAAATCCTATTTTTTTATTTAAATATTTAAATTGGAATAAAGTTCTATTTTTGCTGTTATCTCAATTGATAGGATTATATCATTATCTTTATTAATAAATCAAATTTAGGTAAGTATGGAGTTTCACGAATGGAATCAAAATTATCCATTTTTCTGTATAGACTAATGCATATAGACAACCTTTTACTGGTAGTATCTTAAATAAACAAGTGTGATTTATAGAAAGGAGACTTGCCATTTCTGCAGCTGTGTCTTAATAAAATAAGTCTTTTGTGACTTATTTGTTATTACTAAAAGTCCTATGAATTACATATATTTTGATTGTGGGTTCAATAATTTGCATTCCACTTTGCCAGATTATGTTTCATAAACTAAAACAGCCTTTGTGCTTGCGTGGATTTCAAATATCAGATTGAATGATATTGTTATGCCAGTGCACCAAAGATTTGTGTGAAACAGATAAAATAGACAATAGGATTGTGAATCTTTGATGAACTGTTTTCATTCTTGCTCTTCAAATGGAAAGTGCCAAAACTGGATTCGGTTGCAAACTGTTTTAAGACTTTGAATATTTCACAGCAGGTAAAAGTTGTCTTCTTTTAGAAGCATTTTGCTGCTACTGCCTTGTTTAACTCTGCTCAGATAAGGGCAAACATTCCTTGGTGCTTCTTGGATAGGAAAATTACAATCAAGATACTTAAAACCTATACTTCCTGATAAGCTTATCAAAAGCTACTTGCTTGCTTAATAGCTACTTAATATAAAATGTTGATATGCTTAATTTGTGCCCATTGTGAACCAAATTTTTTTTTAATAGCAATCTGTAGAATTACAATTAGTTTATGAGTTTCAGCTGAATTTGTTTTATGTCTTGATTTGGCATCCCTTGAGAATTTCATATCTGCTTGCTCTTTCATGTACACTTAAAGCAGACATGGGAAATGTATGGATTTTCACATTAACTCAACTTGTTATGATCTTATATACATTTTCCCATAAAAACTTTATAATGGCTTATGTCTTCTTTCAAATTGCATATTTTCCAGGATTCTTTCCGATATGCGGACTCTTTCAGCAGATTGGATGGCAAACACTACCAAGCCTGAATCCGACTTTCAGTCTTTACAACATGGAGGTGAAGAAACTAAAGGGAATTTCTTTTATCCAAGGCCGGTAGCTCCAACAGCAGCACAGGTGTCTCTAATTTTTATGTTATTTTATTCATTCTAGGAAAAAATTTCCCCATTTCTTATCCTAGTTGCTGGCTTTTCTCATAACATTTATGTATTATGTGTTTTATTCTTTTTACATTCAATTCTAAAAATATTGTTATGCTATGGAAATGAACTTTTGCATTAAATTAGGAATATGTCATTTAGCCTTTTTTAACATATAACACATGTTCTGTTTTTCTCAACTCAGCTTCGCTAAACATGTCATAAAATATAGTTCATGATTTAATGTGATTGGGGTATAATTGCAAGTGAAGTACTTAGTCATATAGACTCCCCACTCATTTGAGCATCACTGTTTCTCGTTTTATCCAGGTTCATTGCTTGCAGTTTCTGATATATGAGGTGGTGTCTGGTGGTAATCTTAGGAAGCCCGGGGGGCTCTTTGGGAACAGTGGGTCTGAGATCCCTGTTAATGATTTGAAGCAGCTAGAAACGTTTTTTTACAAGCTTAGTTTCTTCCTGCATATACTAGATTATTCAGGTATCTTTGGCCTTATCCACTTTTCATCACATTTTACTTATTAAAATTTTTTCAGCTTTCATTGATCTGTTCTTTCTCATTGTGGTAGTGATTCGTGAAAGTGAACCATTTCTACATACATAGTGGATAACAAGCTTTAATAATTCCAATCTAGTTACTTGAATTTTAAGGAGAAACTGAAGCAAGGTAGATTGGATGTGCTTATGGGCAAGAGCTTGTAGTTTCTAATTTTCAATCAGGTTTCCAATTCCATACAGTTTTGCTAACATAATGTACTGAATTGGAAAGAGGTATCATCTCTGGCCTGAACATTTAATTGTACTGGTTTCTCCTAATGTATTGCTTCGCTTCTCTGATATTTTAAATTTGTAATTAATACTTAGTTCTAGCTTCTGTTCCTAAATAGTAAAGAAAACAAAACCATAGAAGTTAATATAGTATATTATTAAATGGAATGATTATTAGATTTCTAGGTGTGTACATCAACAGTGGAATTGATGTGCTTACTGTATGCCTATAACTGATAACTTTTTTATAAAAAAAAATAATGCTTAAGGGACTGAGAGGTTCCCAAGCCAGGAGAACAAACTATAAAAGTGAAAAAGCTATATATTAGTCCCTAAACTTAACTGACACTTGTTTTGTTGGCATCTCAACGTCCATTTGTTCACCTTTTTCATTTTATGTATTAAATCTATAGATTAGTCCCTAAGCTTAACATTTTAGTCTTATTTTGATCCTTCTACTTTTTAAATTTATTTTTTAGTCTCAAACTTTATTTAGAATTTAATTTAAGGTTTATGTTTTAACATTTTTAGAATTTAGGGTTTAGTATTTAATGTTTAGGGTTTATATTTTTAGTGCTTAGGATTTAGTATTTAGTATTTAGGGTTTATGGTTTATATTTTAGATTTTAAGATTTAATATTTAAGGTTAGGTTTTAAAAGTTTAAAATTTAGAATTTAATGGTTTAGACATTAAGTTATTATTTAAATTGAAACAAAAATTAAACGTCATAGGACCTAAAATTAAAATTTTGAAATTCCTAGACATAAAATGTAAAAGTAAAAAAGCTATAGTGACCATAGGTCCTAATTTGGCTTGGGGAATTGTTGGTCCCTGTAGAATCACTCTTTTATTATATATATATATATATATATCTATTTATCAGCACCTATAACTAACACCTAAGCCTGTAGGGTTTAAATGCCTGTTTCATTTTCCTTTTGTTGAGTTTTATAAATACTAATAAATGAAGGAGAATTGCCTCATTTTGTTCCCTCATTGCTAAGAAATCTTTGCAAATTAATAAAAAGAAGAAAAACCACAAGGACCCATTTCTATCCCAACTAAAGAAAAATCAAAATCCTTGCATCATCTTCCAGACATTAAATATGTTTGTCAATTTTAATATTATCTACATTATGTTAGTGATGCCATACAGAATCAAGGAATGTGATTGATGTTTCAAACTTCCTTGGCTTTCAGATTGTGTTTGCAATTACTGATTTTGGATAATGTTAGTATCCTGTACTGATACCATGTGTAGCCAACAATTTCCTTTGAAAAATATTTTCCTAAGTAGCATCCAAATTTATATCCATATGTTGCATATTTCCTTTTGCTGACCTTGTGTTATATCTAGCTGAATTATTTGCTGGGAGATGTTAACCTCTGTATTCTTACAGACAGATTTGTGTAACACTGATCAGTGTTCCTGTACTTTTAATGATGAAGGAAAGCAAGTTTGTCTGCTCTTTTTCAGCATTCAACTGATGACTTTATTATGAATTAATTTTATTCTTGGTTTATTGGTTTGCTGCAGCAACTATTGCAACTTTGACAGATCTTGGTTTTTTATGGTTTAGAGAATTTTATTTGGAGTCTTCTCGTGTCATTCAGGTAATGAAGATGAAAGCAACATGCTAATGCCATAAATATTTATCTCTTTCTGAATTTAGCATATGAAAGTTATATGAGCAAAGAGCCCCATGTAATTTACTAATTTGATTGTATGTTGATTATTCCATGCTGATAATTCTAGTGAGATGACACTTTAGTTTCAAATGGAAATTTAATGCATTTACACAAGGATGAATAGATGAATTCAAAATTTTAGAGTAAATTACAAATTTACAATAACTTGATTAATCTGGGAATACTTAAGATCCTTTATAGCCTTGATACTATATGTTCCATCTTTTCCATGATTAGATTATTGATTGTGGCTGATAACCAAAGTTTTAGAATGCAACCTCACAAGTGCACTGGAGTTAGTGCAATGAATGAGAAGACTAAAAAATATTTGGAGTTGGGCCCTTCAGCATTCAAATCTTAATATTAGTAGGTAATGTATTTTTCAGAAATTCCCTTGTCACTTGTCAGAGATGCTCACAATTTCAGCTGGGGAAGAGTGTAGGTAGAGGAGTAATCAGGTAGCTGAGTTGTTTCTTTAGTGCATCAACGAGTAGGAGGTTGGCTAAAAAATTTGTTGCTTTTACTCTTTAATGTCACAGCAAAGCCCTGGGCATTCAACAAATGTAAGATATTAAGTTTGCTAATGAAAAAGTAAAAAAAAAAAAAAAAAAAAAAAAAAAAAAGGAAAAAAAGTACTACATAAATATGTAAAAGGGTCATCCTTGTTTAGATATGGTTTTAGTTTTTA
>BPVZ01000027.1:1803998-1820650 GCA_020521535.1 Rubroshorea leprosula | reverse complement strand
TTCTACAGGCTACTTTGCAAATGCTTTTTTTTTTTTCGTTCAACTATTTTAATAATCTGCTTTGAACTCCATGTCCTTCAACAAAATTGCATACAATTTTTTTTTTTTTTTTCTCTCAGGGTTGTTGAGTGTAAAATTTCCTTTAGTGAAATCAGCTAGTATAAAGAGACAACTAGTCTACTCCCTAGGAAAAGTAATCCCATCTTATTTCCTTAGAGGAGAATGACAGCCCAGCTGGTGGTGAAATAGTGAATAAAAAATGACAATGTCTTAGGAATCCCAAGGCCCAAATTGGTCATTAAATCTGAACAAGAATTATGCTGTGAAAGCTCCTTTTGATTGGAGTATTTATGTCTTAGTTGGCTTTTTCATTCATTGTCATCTTATCATAGTGGAACATTTGGTTTTATGTTTCATCATTGATGCAATGGATCTTTTGACAGTAGTTTTGAATTGTGATGGCTTTTTCTCTTTTTTCTCAAACTTGGAGCCTTCAAGTGTGATTGGGTGTAGAAGCTTTGGCCATCTTCCGCTTCCTTTGGTGTTTTTTTTTTTTTTCCTTAATGTATTCCAATTCCCTCTGTTTTGACTTCACTCTTTTTGTAAGTTCGTTAATTTTTTGGTTTCAAGTCTTTCTTGTTTTCTGTCCTGGAAAGAGATGTACCTTTTAGATTCTGCCATTTTGTTGATCTTTATTTGACTTTAGTTTTCATGATGTGTAGTTATTAGGGAGGATTATTGATCTCAGAAGCTTAATTGCTGAACGCATGAACAAAGTCTTTAGAGAGAATCTTGAGTTTCTCCTTGATCGTTTTGAATCACAGGATCTATGTGCTATAGTAGTAAGTTTACAACTCTATATTTTGTTCTCTTTGTGGTTTACTCAATGTTCCACATCCAACAAACAATAATTATTTTTGGTTGCAGGAACTGGAAAAGCTGATTGATGTATTAAAGCATGCCCATGAGTTGCTTTCCAAAGATCTTACAATAGATTCATTCAGTTTCATGTTAAATGAGATGCTGGAGAACACGTCTCTTGTGTCATATTCTAGCCGACTTGCTTCTCAGGTTCCACTAATTTCCTCCATGCTGTGTTACACACATTCGTCCCTGCTTTCTTCATTCCTTCCCCCTAACCACCTTAGTCTAAGTGGATCTGTGATTTGCAAGAATATGACATTTGTGTACTTATGTTAAGGTGTATTCTTTCTTTTATTATCCATCTAAGCATCCTTCTGTCATCAATAGTTTTTGGTTTTATCTCTTTAACTATGATATCCATTTCAATTTAAGAATTTCCATCTTACTAAGGACAAAGGATGGATGAAACTATATTTTAATGTTTAACCTGTTGCATGAGCCAGTAGACATAATGAGGAATTCAAAATTCTGAACTTAGGCTTTTAGGTTAAGATGTTTTTCACAAGGTATTGAAGCTTACTTGATCTACTAGGCTCGAATTCAAGGGATAGTGCTTGTATTTATTCATTTAATGTAATACAAGATATGTAGCACATCTATGTTTGGTCCCCTTTTACTAGTTCAGTGGTCTTGCAACTAAGCCTATTGGTTGAGAAATATGATTAGCTGACCTTTTACCTATAAACCTAAGCTTCCAGAAGCTGTTCTTATAAGAAGATGTGAGCCTAATCACATAGTCATATTTGTGGCCATTGCAAGTTGCTTCATTTAAGAGAATGATCAAATCATTAGAAAGCATGCCTGTTGTTCCTTTTTTCGATGATCTGTCTGTTCTTGAAATTGTAATCCTCAGATCTTTATCATTCTTGGAACGAATTTCTGTACTGCTTTGTAAGAAACAGAAAAAACATGATATTAATTCAATTATGTGCCCTGCCTACAAGTTTTGGCAGAGTTGAAATAGCATTAAGCATCAATAACTGTTTTTTCTTGTAGTTGGGCCAAAACATGTGAGCCAGACACATGATGCAGAGATATTCTGCTTCAGCTAAGAATTAATTTAGAGATAGACTTTTCTTAATTTTTTAGGTTGATTACTTAATTATGTTATCGTTGTTGGGGATACATCTATATTTTTTCAAGGTTAACAATCTTACTAGGTAAATAATTTTGGCCTGCAGGTGTAAGAAACCGTAGTCCCAGAACAAATAATTGATGTGTCCTTATTACCATTAGACTTTTAGGGTATTCCTCAGTTTTTAATTGTTGGGCTCAGATTTTGTGACTACAAGCTTTTAAATTATTATTATTATTATTTTTTTCTATTCTAACATATTAACTCTTTTCTCGTCAGATTTGGTCAGAAATGCAAAGTGATTTCTTGCCAAACTTTATACTTTGCAATACCACTCAGCGATTCATCCGATCTTCTAAAGTCCCTCTTGTTCCTGTTCAAAAGCCATCTGTTCCATATGCCCGGCCTAGCTTCTACTGTGGTACTCAGGTAACAAACAATGCTTGGTTACTAATTTCTTGAATCATGCAACATGTTTTCCCTTATAACAAAAGTTACCGGCAAACTATTTTCAGCTTGTATGTTGGTTAAAATTTGTGTTACTTTGTTTTTCTGACGTTCTTTTTCTTCTTGGTCGTTGTAGGATTTGAATTCTGCTCATCAAAGTATTGCACGTCTCCATAGTGGGTTTTTTGGAATCCCACACATGTTTTCCATTGTTAGACTTCTAGGATCGAGGTCATTGCCCTGGCTCATTCGAGCACTCTTGGACCATGTATCAAATAAGGTATGTCACTCCTGCCATAATGAGAACTACAGTATGAACTTCTTGAAATCCTTAATGAACTCCCAAACAAATACTAGAAAGAAGAAAACAAAAATAAAATAAAATAAAATAAATTAAAACAATGAAAAAACCTCTGACCAAACTTAACATTGCATTAAACCTCAAGCATACTAACATGTATAAAGAAATTAAAGCCTAATTCTAGTTTCCTAAGGACTCTTAACAAAAAGAAATAATTATCCCTAATCAAATCCTTATTATTTTCTTATGGTCTTTCTATGTGCTTTTGGTTGGGCCAAAGTTTGCCTACATGTGCAAATGCAATGCATATTTCTGGTTGGTGAAAATTGTTTTCTAGACAGGTTTTGAGAATTCTGTGTTATCTGACTTCACAAACATGTCCAGCAAACTACAGTTAATGAATTAAATTCATCATGTGACTTTAACACTCCCTTGATTAAAACCACTAAAAGGCTCCAATAAGCCTTTGGGTCAAAGGCGCCGGTGCTGGATGTCAGTTCAGTTTGGTTTTCAAGCAGACAGCATTTTGGTTAGCTGACAATTTAAGTTAATAAAAAGTTTTACAAAAACTGAACTGGAGTATTGTTTGGGATGTTGGTTCAGTTATCCAAACTTAGTCTGTTAAATTGGTTAGAATAGCAACGACCTATTGGTCTAAGTAGAAGGAGTTTGGATCTCCTTAAGTCTTCAGTTCGATTCTTGTGAATGGAGAAACTTGCATTGGAAGAGCTTCTCCCTTTATGAGGTTTGACGTGGCTCAACTCCAGATTCTCCTTTATTAGGTCTGATGTAGCTCGACTCCGGATTCTCTAGATTAGTTGGGGCTCAATGTGACTTCCAGATACTAGGAGTTTAGTACTAAAAATAATTGGTTAGAATGCATTTTTGACTGAACTTTTCTGATGAGCAAGAAGTTATTAAATATTTATTTACAATATGTAGGATTCTTATGTAATTATTATTATTAAAGTATTATTTTAGATTTGCTAGGTTTTAAAACCATGCTACATGTGGTTCATTTATACTGTACCTAATTATTAAATATGTAATATTGATTTAAAATTAAAATTAATTTTTAATTAATGAATATTAAAATTAATTTTTAATTAATGAATATTAAAATTAATTTTTAATTAATGAATATAAAAATTATTTCAAATGCATATTAATTTATTATAAACATAAATCTAACTTCCATATCAATTAAAGTTTTTTGATAAACATGATAGAGCCAGTCATTAAATCTTTGTTAATTTCTTTATCTTTACATTTATAATTATTATTGTTATATAATTCTTTTTTACATTAATTTGTATCCTGTTTCTCGAATATCCATATTAGAGGGTTTTAAGTCAAAATATTAAAGATATAACTCATTAGGATTATTCTTTAGGACTCTTTCATTTACCTATACTCTATCTCTCAATAATTTTTCTTATGACGTCATCTTGTAGCTCTCACATAGTTTATCATTATATATATTTGTCTACCTATATTCTTCCTTTCTCTATCTATATTAATAATTTATTTGTTATTATTGTTTCTTTCCTTATTCTCTTACTATATTATTATGCTTTTATAGTCACTCCTTGTATCTCTATAGCTCATTATATATTCCTTTTTTAATTAAAGTCTCTCACTCTTTATCTATATTAAACATGTTCTAAGCCAACATATAAAACATATAATATTTTAACATTTTTATAAAAAAACATTATTTATTCCATTGGTACTTTTTCACTTACATACTCTATCTTTTGTAACATCATCTTTTAACTTAGACTCATATTTTTTTACTACATTTATCATTCTAATCTATGTCTGCAATCACTTTCACTTTTTAATTAATAATAATTTATTTATTTTTATTCTTTCTTTATCCTCCCCTTTATTATTTTTCCTTATTCACCCCTTTCATCTTCATCTAAATATATATGTCTACGCAATTTTTCTTTTTCAATCTATCATTTGGTATTTTTTGTTTTCCCACTATTACAATAACATATAAATATCTTAAAATCACAAATAATTCAATTATATATGAAATAAATTTCAACACATATCTAAAAAGTTATAATTTTCCAACATAAAGTAAAAAACATACATTATTTTTCTCATTTTCCCTTTTTATATTAGTAATTTGATATTATTCTCTCTTGTTGTCCTCTCATCTCTATTATTTTTCTTAGTCATATCTTTAAATATTTACCTATCAAAAAATATTTTTTTACACCATTTTTTTCCCTTTTGATAAATTTTCACTTAGTTATACTTAACCTTTTATTAATTTTTCTTAAGATTCCATTGCTTAGTTTATTTTCTCACATTTTATCATTATATTGATCAATCTACTCTACATTTCTTTCAGTTTCTCTATATTTAATAATTTTTTGTTATTATTTTTTGTCTCTTTATCCTTATTTTTTCAATATTATTCTTTTTTAGTCACTTCTTACATCTCTATTTATTATTATATACCATTTTTACTCCCATTTTTTCTTTTTCTTTCTCTCTCTCTTGTTTGTGTATTAGAATTAATTAAACTTTTGTCTTAATAAATATATTGAAAGCTTGTAAGGGCTTTTACCTTACCGTTTTTTATAATTTTTTTGATAAAGAGAATGTCAAAACATTTTTAGATTCCTCATATAGGCTCTTTCTTTTTAGGTTCCTTATATAGTATGTTTGGATTGAGGGGGAATGGCAGGGAGGGGTGGGGAAAAAAGTCATCTATTTGGTTATTAAAAAAATTAGAGGGGTAGGGAGGGGAAAAATTCCTTTTTCTTTTAATTTAGTTACTTATCTAAATGAGAGAGAGGGGAGGGGAAAAATTCCCCTCCCCTCCTCTCTATTCCTCTCAACCCAAACATAGGGTAACAATGTGTTTGGATTGGGGGGCAGGAGGAGGGAGAGGGGGAGATGCCTCCTTTCTCTTGTTTGCGTTATCTCTTTTAATGGAGGGGAGAGAGATGGAACCCCTTCCACTCTAATTCCATCCCTCCAATTTGGAGGGATTGCAATGGATTTCATTGGTCAAGTTATTATTATTATTTTTTTTTAAAATAAATATTTATAAGTATTTTATTCAATTATTTATTTAATTCGTAAAATTAAAATATTATATTATATTATATTTTAATTATTTAATTAAATAAAAATATTATCCCCCTTTCCTCTACTTTTGTCTATCCAAACAAGTTTAACACTAATCGATTCCCTTCCCTTCCCTTCCCTTCCTTTCCCTTCCTTTTCCTTTATTAATTTTTATCCAAACATATCCTCAAAGACCTATTTAGTATTCATTTGAGATTTATTGAAGATTTTAACAATTTTTATAATATAATAGATATAATTGAGTTTAAATTTTAAAAAGCTCATTGAGTATTTATTTAAAATTTAAAAAGGCCAATTGGGCATCTATTCACTATTCATTGAAGATTTTAAAAGGCCTATTAGGTTTTTATTTTGGATTTATTGAAGATTCTAATAATTTTTATAATATAGTAAAACATAATTGAGTTTGCATTTAAAAAAGCCTTTAAGTATTTGATTTATATTTATTTAAAATTTTAAAATGTCCATTTGATAGTTAGTATTTGTTGAAGATTTTAAAAGGCCTATTGGGTATTTATTTGAGATTTGTTGAAGATTTTAATAATTTTTATAATATATAGTAAGATCCTAAGATGATTAGAATTTCTACTGAATTGTATTTGTTCTGTATTATTAAAAATATAATATTAAAAATGCGTATGAAAATATTATTATCAAAAATATAATTGAGTTTATATTGAATATAGTTGTGGTTGAAGTTAGATTGAAGTAGAATTGCATTGAAAGGAAATATTATTATTGAAAATATAATTTGAGTTTAGATTTTAAGAAGCCCATTAGGTATTTACTTGGCATTTATTGAAGATTTTAAAAGGTCCATTAGATATTTATTTACTATTTATTGAAGATTTATTAAAGATTTTGACAGGCCTATATGGTATTTTTGAAGATTTTTTAAAGATTTATTAAGAATTTATTGAGGGTTTAAAGGGCTCATTGGGTATTTATTCAAGATTTATTAAAGAATTTAACAATTTTTATAATATAGTAGGATTAGTTGTCCTAGTTTTATTAAGATTAGACCTTTTCTTTTTAGGAGTCATATTCAGAATCTTCTGTATGAGTCTAAGTTCTAGTGCTAATCTGATTAGAATAGGAATTTCCATTTCTCGTTAAGTTAGGAATCTTAGGAATATCTTTATTTATGTTCTAAATCCTTTCAGGAGATTTCATATAAATAAGTATACAAATAAGTATATGACCTTTCAAAACTTTTCTAATTAAGGATATCACATTTTTTCCATACTAATTGAGTTTCTAATCAAGGACATGATATTTGTGATTTTACTAAAAAGGGATTAAGTAGGTGTGCACAGATTATATCCTTGTTAGAAAATTTTGAAAGGAAGTAGTCTTGATTATTAAGATCGCATAGGTCATATTCTAAATTAGAAACTTTGGAACGGTGGTAGCCTTAATCAGTAAAGAAAAAATAGCGTATCCTTAATTAAAATTTTTTTGAAAAGTTGTGTACTTATTTGTATGAAATCTCAGCCTTTTATTATTATTGACTAGTCAAGAATTTAGAGATTTGTCCAAATAAGGACTTAACCTTTCAAAAATTTTTTAATTAAGAATATGATTTTTGTTCTTTATCAAGGTGGTAACCTTTCAAAAGTTTCCAATGGATATGACATTTGTGATTTTTCCAAAAAAATATTAAAAGGTGTGCAAAGTGATATGCTTGATTAGAAACTTTTGAAATCATATCCTTAATTAAAATTTTTTTGAAAGGTTAAGTCCTTATTTGTACTGAATCCCTAAGAATTTATAAGAAATTTCCAGTGAGAGTTTTTCTTGAGATTGTGTGATGCAATCTTGGTTGTGTAATGTGATCATCATTAGGTGTGATGCTTAAAGATTTTCTTTCCTCTTTAGGGGTGATGTCTAAAGAAAACTAGGTGTGACTCTTAGGGTTCATCTATCTTTTCCATCTTTTCAATGCCTAACCAGCCTCCAAATGCCTTAGCCCACCATACCCCTAACCTGTGCCGCATTATTTTTCTTTTGTTGAGAATTTTTTAAGGATTATGACAGCATACTGAAGAAAGGAGACTCTCACTAGCCTCTGTAGAAGCCATATGGGTTCTTGACAAGCAGAGATGGCAAAGGATGGATTGGTTTGCGTTGGATTGATCAGTTTTGTCCCTAAAAACACATGGGGAGTTTGATTGTACTAATCTTCTTTTTGTGAATTTCAATCTTACAAAAACAAAAGCACTGGTTAATTGTGTAAAAATATAATTTCTTTGGATGAAAAAGCACATGCATTTTTCTAAGAAAGTTTACAAAAAGATCACAATTGAAATAGCTAGATAACAGAGAATAGAGACAATCAACAATTGAAATAACTACCTCTAAATGATTTCTACAATAATTCTCTAGCAAAATCTGAGTAACTCGTAGAGAAGTTAGGGCAACTACGAGAGAAGAGTGAAATCGAATAAATTTAAAAGTGGTAGAAGTACCATTAACACAATTTTATGGTAAGGATGAATAAATGGTGAGAATATATAAGAAATGGGAAATTTTTTTTTTTTTAATTAATCCTTTCAATATTAGTTTTGATCAATTTGTTGTAAGGCTGATATTACCAACAACCTGTTGGTCCAAGTGGAAGGAGCTTAGTTCCTCTTAAATAAAGTCTTGAGTTTTAGTCTTGTGAATAGAAAAATAGGCACTAAGAGAGTTTTCCCCCTTATGGGATCCGACTTGACTCAACTCCAGATTAGTAGAAACCCAACGTGGCTTTTGGATACTAGGGGGTTAGTACCAAAAAATGAAAAAACGCTGATATTTTACTTTGCCAGGGTAAAATTGCCTATCAATAAAACTTTGCCACTAGGGGGAAGTTTTATCTCTCAAAATTGAGAGGAAACTTTTCCCCACCATATGAAGTAAAATTAGGGGCAAAAAAAAAAAAACTCTACCCCTTACTTCATAGTTTTGGTGTGAGTAACCAAAATACCCTTGAATTTGGGAAAGTTTGGGGAGAAAATGCATCCTAAATTTTCAAGCTTTTCCTTTCTTCAAATAGCATGTCATTCAGAAGGCTATGGCCTTCCATACGCAACTCATTCATTAGCATCTCTGAAAATTTATTTATGCACTTTGACCATGTTTTTACATCCATACATATTCCATACATTTGTTCATTGCTTTATTTGCCATGATCCTTACATTACTTTAATCATGAAGTTCAATTGTTTTTCATCATCCAAGTATTCAGCCTATATCTTAGGAGTTACTTATGTATTGGAAGTTTGATCTAACTTCTCATTAACTTCATGTTTCAGATAGCTACACTTGAACCAATGATTACAGGGTTGCAGGAAGCACTTCCTAAATCTGTGGGATTGCTTCCTTTTGATGGGGGAGTATCAGGTAGATGTCAGAATATTTTTTCCCTTTTAGATGATTTCTGTCTCTTTTTTTTACTTCACAGTATTTAATGTTATGCAGAAACTCCATCTTTTTAACTAATTGAATCAGTAGATGGCCACATAAAGTAGTCAATGCAGTGAAAGTTATTTATAAGATTTTGGGTTGATTTTAGAAAGACCAGATAATTTACTCTATTTTTTTTAATCATTACTGTGATATTTAATTTGGCAATTTAGTGCCCAAAAACTGTTAGTTGAAACTTCAATTAGGTTGACATTTATCTTGGAATTAGTGTATTGTAGAAATATATGCTCAAGATTTGTTGATTTTTACCATACCTTGTCAAAATCATAAACAAGAGGAACAAGATTTTAGGATCTTCAATCATAATTTTGAAATTTTATTTTCTTTACTTGGCAGTTTTTGATAAAAATGCATCAGATTGAACAGAACAATTATCTTACACAAAAAATACCAAAAAAAGAAAATCAAGTTAGTGTTGTAAATGAGCTTGAGCTACTTGTAGGGTACTTGACTCAATCTCAAGTAACCTCAAGCATGAGTAATAAAAAAATTAAGTATCTCGAGTTAGGATTTGTTAATTATGGCAGTCTCAATTTATTGTCTTTGCATATTAGCCATTGTATATATATATATATATAAAACAAATAATATGCAAAAACTATTATGACATGATCATGAGCCCCAAAGTTGGTTTACCAAACAGGTGGTAACACCAGCAAAATAAAACTACAGGAATAGCTCCTTACTTGAGTTGTAGCATCCTTCCTTGGATTTGTCATGGCTCCTTACAGCAATTTTTTAATAGTTCAGTTGTACAAATTGTCTTTAACAAAATACATTTAACATTTGAAAATTGTGACACTAACAAAATTGTTAAGACATGTCGAATCTACATGAAACTTGGTGTGTATGATTCATATTAATAACATTAAATCTAATGATTAATTTCATGAAATTTGAACCAAACAAAAAGATGCAGATCATTGCAAGAATTGAAAAAGTTCTTAAAATGGTGTTTAAATGTAATTTCTATTTTTTAGAGGGAGAACAATGGCATAACAGTTGCTGTATTCCATAACAATACTCATGGCACTTTTTTATCCATATTTTAAACTTTTAACTAAAATAGGATTGAGCAACTTTGGAGTTATAAAACTAGTTGGATTGTGGTTACTGCTAACCACTGGCGTTATTCATCTTGAGCTTCTATGCCTAGCACAAACTTGTTTTAGGTTTAGTGTTTTAACAGTTCCTTTTTTCTTTTTGTTCAGAACTTGTAAGATGTTGAACCATATGAACTATGAAGAAGAAACTGCACATTTTATTGGCTGGTGATAAATTTTTTTAAAATCAAAATATAAGTTTTAGTTGTTTGTAATGAAACTGTGATGATTTTGTATTAAGGGATTGAGGAAAATTAAGACTTTTTAGCAATTAAAATGCCAGGACCGATAATGAAAAGATTAAAATGCCCTTAATAAATCAACAATTTCACAGCCTATCTTGGCACTTTAAGTGCCAGGACATCATGATTTTCACTTGTTTTTCACTTTCCTCTTTATTTATATGAATAAGTTATATATAGAGAGTTTTGTTAAAAAAATTCTACAATTTAGTTCCTATAAATCTGCTAACAATCCGTGTGACCCTTAACTATCAATCCATGTGAATCTCTACAAATCAGCAACTGATTTCAACCTATTCAACAGTTTTGTTTGATAAGCTTTTCTATTTATTAGCATTTGTCGGTATTTCCTCGTCCTTTTTGTTCCTTGGATGGGGGGAAGAGTCAGCAGTATCTACATCTTTGTTTTTTGCTTGGTTTCCTTTAACTTTGTATGTGCAGGTTGTGTGAGGCTTGTTAAAGAGCAACTTAATTGGGGGAAAAAATCAGAGCTCAAAGGAGAGGTTCTTCGTGGGATTAAGGAGATTGGAAGTGTGTTATATTGGATGGGCCTCCTTGATATTGTATTGGTTAGTATCTGAAATTCTCCATTTACTCACTATTTGAACTCCTTGATATTGTCTTGGATTATTGCTGTAGACCATCTGAATGAAATGAAAGGGATAAGATATCCTTGAACTGACTAGGATTCTGTGATAGGCATATCTCTGTTTAATATTTAATTTACATGCTAGCCCATAATCTGTATAAAGTCTGAGAAGTGGTATGCAAGTCAAGTCCCAATCATGTATCATAAATTTATCAATGTTTCTTGTAAAGTAATTATATCTAAAACCAGTCCCATGAATGAAATATGGCATCACTTCATGAAAACTACGTCAAGGTTAGTGAGTGTAGTCATTTGGAGCCTTCACCAGAGAATGACATAAAAGTAGAGAGATGGCAGGCAAGAAAAGGTATTATAACAAACAATTCTTTTTCAGAAGGTGGAAACTCTCAAATTCAAATAAGTTGAGATGATGTTTATGCAACATGTGCATGCGGATTACCAATTGCAGAAAATTAAAGGTGGAAAAGGCTCACTTGGGGTTGAATTTTTGAAGATTGAATATTTATAATTATTGCATTCACCATAGAATATGGCAATTAAACTGGAAGACATTTACGGAAAATAAATAAATAAATAAACACTTGAAGGAGTTGTAGCAATATATGCAAGCAACCAAACATGGTCTAATTTTCTGGCTTTCACATGATAAGAAAGTATATTGCTTCTTTTTCAATCGCATTGATTGTGTATCATGTTGTTTTCTCTCTTTTATGTTGTTTCTAATTATGGCTTATCCAACTAATTTCTAATTTAATTGCAATTTGTTTTTGATGTCCTCTAAATTCCACTATCTTGCTTGACAGAGAGAATTGGATACCACACACTTCATGCAAACAGCACCATGGTTGGGTTTAATTCCTGGTGCAGATGTGCAAATTTTGCAGTCCCAAGATGGAGGTGATAGTCCTGTTGTCAACCTCTTCAAATCCACTACTGCTGCAATTGTTTCAAACCCTAGGTGCTCAAATCCCACATCTTTCTACACCATCTCAAAACAGGCAGAAGCCGCAGGTGTGCAATTGTATAAAATTTAAGTTCCATTTAGTATGGCTGTAGTTTTTAGTTTTTGATTTTGTTGTCAAAATTTAAACACTCAAAATTAGAAATTGAAAACCAAGTTACAAATTAAAATTGTCAACTCAGTAAGTATAACTTAGAACTAATACCCAAAATTGAGAACTTAATTAATTTATAAAACTTGTTAATTTTATTGTAGTGTTTCTAAATTTTTGAAAATCAAAACTTAAATCCAGAAACAACAACAATACTAATTGGAGCCTTATTTTCCCTGTGTTTTGTTGCCAAGGGTGAGAAATTTAATGCAATTCATTCTCCATATCATCCATTGATGTTAAAGTGCATTCTCTTTTCCTTTGTTGTCTTTTAACCCTACCGTATCCTAAAATTCAATCTCATGCGATGATTTGGTAACACTAGACTGGAGTACAAAAGTTGTAACCTTTTCTTTTCCTGTTGTAGGCTTCTTATTATAGGTTTATAGCATCTAGCATTAAAGTTCAACTTAAACAACAGAAGAACCTAAAATAGTTACAGACAAGGAAAAATAAAAATATGAGAAGAGATTAGAAAATGGTGACAATTGCAAGGTTAAAAATGAAATTGCTGAAAGCACGGCATGGGAGTGGGCAACCCTGGAGTTCCAAAAATTACTTGGAATTGACTGAGATGATGAAGTCAAATCCAAGAAGAGAGAAGGGAGAAACAAAAAAAAAAAAAAAAAAAAGGCCTGGGGGAACTGGTAGGAGAAGAATGGAATGTGTAAACGGTTTGTTATATAGGGTCCTAAAATAAAAATTAAAAAAAAAAATGATGGCAGAGATGTGACGGCCAATATGCTGGGGCTGAGTTTGGTTTACTAGGACTTAGATCCTTGAAAGGGCATGAAAAGGAGGCAAGCCCATGTAAAATTTGATCTATTATATTTCCTTTCTACTTCTTAATAATTGACAGCTGAAACTTGGAAACTATCATTTGAAGAACCTAGAAGTTTGGCAATCAATTTAACAGCGCCATTATTTCCCTGTCTAATATCCTAATTGCACCTCATCTGACTGGTTGCTTGCCAACATTTTGACCTTGAGATAGCTTTTTGTGTCATTTTTTAGCATTTACATGGAAGTTACATCACAATTAAGAAAACAATGAAGCTGTTAAGAATAGGTGTAGGCATATTATGCAATTGACATATTTCTAGAGTAACATTTTCACTTGTCTTTTGCTGGAGGGAAAAAATCAGAAAGAACAATGTCACCCCAAAATAGGCGTCTGCTCCTTTCTTTCTTGTCCTTCCATACCATACTCCCATCTCATGTTTTATTGCTTTTGTGTTTTTTTGACTTAAATGGTTCTGTTGCAATCCTTTTGTTGCAGATCTATTGTACAAGGCTAACATGAATACTGGAAGTGTGTTGGAATATGCACTTGCTTTTACAAGTGCGGCATTAGATAAATTTTGTTGTAAATGGAGTGCAGCTCCCAAATCAGGGTTCATTGACATTACAACTTCAAATGATTTCCATCGTATATACAGTGGCCTCCAACTGGTAAAAAGCAACCATGTGTACATTGTTTTATGTAATCTACATATATGAATTCAGTTACTCGTCCAGTTCTGCAAATTTTTTTACTGGGATTTATGTTAAACAGATTCAAATGTGTACTTACTGATACTAATATGTTGCATTGATCCACTCCGCTTCTTGAACCTTAGGAATATCTGGAAGAGTCTATTCAATTTCCTCCAAACAATCATGAAGTGCTGGGCGATTCCATTGCTTGGGGTGGTTGTACCATAATATACTTGCTTGGACAACAGTTGCATTTTGAGCTATTTGACTTTTCATATCAAGTCCTCAATATTGCAGAAGTTGAAGCATTATCAATCGCGCATACACACAAAGGTCCTCATATGAACCAGGTATAGAATTATCAATTCATATTGGAAAATAATCTCCTTACTCAGAACCTGTCCGAATGTCCGTAAAATTGAACTTATAATGTTCTCTTTCTTCTGCATATAGCTTATTAATCACCACTGATGATTAAGGAAAACTGTCTCAACATGTGTTACAATGTATAACAGATCAGCTATCCTGATCGACGAAGAACCAAAATATCTATCAAATGAGGCATGATAGCTTATATGTCTAGCATCTCTTACGTGTTTTGTTGATGTAAAATTCATCCAAGGGTGTTACTCTTGCTTTTTTTGATTTTTGGTTTTATTCTTTACTGATTGTATTCAATTTTTTTATAAGGGATGGGAAGCCCTACTAGAAGCAATGAAAAAGGCAAGGAGATTAAACAATCATGTATTTTCAATGTTGAAAGCACGTTGCCCTCTTGAAGACAAAAAAGCTTGTGCCATCAAGCAAAGTGGTGCCCCACTGCACCGGATTAAGTTCGAGAATACTGTTTCTGCATTTGAAACGCTGCCCCAGAAAGGTGCTTCGGTGAGTTAAGTAATCCCTACCATTCTCCACTTGTCATCATGTAATACGTTGCAAATTTTTCTGGGTTGTATTTGTTATATTATTTACTAAAATTATGCCTGGATTGGTACAAACTGCACATGTTTTTCATGCTGAGTATAAAGAGGATATGACAAGGTTTTATTCTGCGGCTTTATTTATATTTTGATTTAATTGTAATCTCAATTTCATAATATAACAACGTAATTTTAAGATGTTTTCCTCTTAAAAATTAAGAGGGAAGGCAATGCACATTTTATATGAAAAAAATGTTTTGTAAAATGTCTTTTATGAAGGGCATCTCTAAAAATATCATATCTAAATAATATTTTTAAAAACTATTCATTAAATTAAAAATTTTATTTTATAGGCCTAATTAATTTGTTGGATATGGAATATTTCACATCATGAAACATATCACTAAATAATGTTTTTTCATTAAACAACTATAAATATTACATCATTTTGAAAATTAATGCATATATTATACATGAATAAAGTATTTAATTTAATAGTTAGTTTTTAAAATATTAATTATAATGAGTATTTAGGCAAGTACTTAAAAAAAATTAGGAGGATAATTTGTATTACAATAATATATATTTAGATAGTTGCATAGGGAGAGCCTTTAGTATTAAGGTGTGAATGGATTTACTTTTCATCCAATAATTTCTATTGTGCAATTTAAATTACAAAATAATTTTTAATATATATATAGAGATTAATTCGTTCGACTGGCATCTAATATATATTTAGTGGTTGTTTCAATGAGAAAGGCCAGCATAGTCTCTTGCCTACTTTAACATTACGGTATTTTAGTTAATTACGGTATTTCAATTTTTTTAATTGAAGTTAATTTAAAAATGTAATTTTGGGTCCATAAAAAAAATGTAATTTTGGGTCCATAAAAAAAATGTAATTTTGGGATGATTTTCTCTTATTTTTTAAAGATTCAATTGTACACTTTTCATACACAGGATTAGTGCCAACCAAAAATTTGGAGAAAAAATCTCCTATTGAAAAAGACTAAATAATCTATTTCTAGGGTGGGGGACTATGGTTTTTGTACTAAGACAAATAATACCGAGACGACATTATATCTCAACGAAGTCTAATTCACTTGCATTCTCCCATTGTGGTACGGTGGTGGTTTTTATTGTCTAAAAAGACAATCGATGGATTGCACCCTTGATCTAAGTTTAATATTTCTCACAAGTAATATTAACTTTACTAACTTTACTAATCTAATCGTTACTCTTGTCAAAAAAAAAAAAAATCTAATTCACTTAATATGAGCTCGTAACCTCCAAAACTTTAGCTCAAAACAAAAATGTTTTGAAAGTTGCAAATTTTTGTGACATTTTTTCACGGCTTTGATGTGAATGCAAAAACTCAACCAAATGATATCGTTTTACAATGATATTTAATCCACCCATTTAGATTTCGATTATTAGCATTTATGTGAAAATTAGGTTAAAATAAAAAAATTATAAAACAGTGTGAACATTTTCGATTTTTTTCATAACTTTTACGTAAAGGTGAGAATTCATCCATGACATCGACATCAAAGAATGTGAACGTTTGTGCATTTATGTCAAAATTAAGACTAAATTAAAAATCATAAAAATCACATATATTTGACATTTTTATAAGTGGCTTTTATACAAACAAAAATACCCATCAAAACGACATTGTTATGCCATGAAATTCGATCAACACATTTGGGTTGCATTTGTTAGAATACATGCAAAAATTAGATGGAAACTAAAAGTGAAAGAAAAAAGAACCTTTTACCACCTTGTACATGACTTTTATGCAAAATCAAAAGCCACGTGTTTACATTATAAATTGTAAAATTACTTGATGATACATGTTAT
>BPVZ01000027.1:1781514-1801076 GCA_020521535.1 Rubroshorea leprosula | reverse complement strand
AAATTAAATTTTAATAAAATTTAATTTAATTTTAGTATGAGTTAAAATGATCCAGGGGTTCAGAAATCCTCACATTGGATCCTATGGTCTCCATTACGCCTTATAAACTTAGGTTCTTACTAGTACTAGTATAAAAGATGAGTCTAACGGATGAATTGAGACTGAGAAGGGGAGTCAGAGTTGAAATTATCTTTCTCTGCTTCTCCTTTACTTCCTCACACGCACACTCCTTTGTCTTGGACTAAATTCTGCCCCTGAAAGCTACAAACCATAAGGTAGCCTCCTTTCTGTTCTAGCTCTCCTTTTCTTTTCAATCCAATTAGTTAACAATCTCTAATTTGTATACCTGTGTAGTATATTGTGCAGATAATTATTCCATTAAGAGATGAAGAAGAAAAAGAAGAAAAACATGCAAAGAAGTTTTTGCCATGGTTTGAATTGATGGAATTGGGAAAAAAAGGTAATATATTATGGTTTTGGTTTAAATTTATTTATTATCATTTTTTTTATTTATGTCATTTAAAATAATAATCTTAACTCATTCTAAAAATATCTTTAGACTGTTTATCAAAATATTTAGGCTTAATCTTGAAATAAGTTTTTGAGAGAATGGTAGTAACAAGGTATGGCTAATTTGAGGGATTGATGATGGATATGCTCTGACTTCCATCGAGGACTAGAAATTGACGGTGAGGAAAGTAAATTACTGAATAACAGAGGCATAGTATTATATTTATATCAGTAGCACACGTCCTAAATTAATCTCTAATTGTCACTAGCTGACATAATGTTACATGTAATTGAGAAGTACACTACTAGAGATCCAACTTTCAGCAACCAAGTATTAGCAATGTGTAATACCATGCTATATGCTTTTTGGAAATTACCAACATAAATCACCTTGCCAAAAGCCTTGGAAAGTTTTCCAGCAATGCATATAATTTAGCATTGCAGTCCATGTCAGCAAAATTTCATTATCACCAATGTATGTTGCAATGCTACATTTAAGTGGGTATCAGCAATGTAGATCATAATACCGTTTCACCTTTAACTGCCCATCTTAGTATAAATGCAATTCAATTCTTACTCTCTCAACTCAATGTCTTTCTTCCAACACTTAACCTTTAAAACCAGAATCTTGTATACTACAGGTAATAACTTTCATTAATTGTTTCCATTCTTTTTTTCTCTATTAATTTTTATGATTTCATCGGTACCAAATAGGTGTTGATAACACCCTTATTTCCATTTTAATGCTAGTTTCTATATGAATATTTAATGATAGGACAATAATTGATATATTTTTCGGTTCAACACACTGCATAACAAATTTTGGTTAATTCATTAAGAAACGAATTGTTTCCCCGAAAATCTTTTAATGGCCTCACACGTGTAAAATCTGGATGCGAGCGTGCCACTTACTTTGCTGAAAGTTAGAAGGAGGACTTTCCCAACGATCTTCTCCTTCCTCACGGTCGACCTCCTTGTGGATGGCGGAAAGAACGTTGGATAAAAATTGAAATTGCGCCTTTAGACGATTTGCAAGAAGGAGAGATACCTTCCTGCAAGTTGGGTTACGAAATCTGCTTTAGACAACTCTAAGGAATTAAACACTACCGTGATTTAAAATTAACATATTCTAATTATTCTAAATTACCTGCAATTTAAAATAAACTTGTGAGAAAGAAATGTACCCAAATTAAATTAAACATGCTTATGGTAAAGTTAAAATGCTATCTAGTGACGGATTTGGAAATTAAATTGTTGCAGAATTGAAAATTTAACCCTAATTAACACTAAAATTAAACACAAACAGTGAATAAATTGAAGAGCTTGAAGTTGGAAAGAAGCATGAAAGCCACACAAGTAATCATTGAAGTAATGCTACTTAAAATAAACATTAAATTAATTACAGACAGAAAATGAATAGTACCTGGAAGAAACTTGAAATGTTGAAATTCATTGCATGAAATGAAACTGATGTAGCAAGTACATAAGTTAAATTGTCTACTGAAATGATGAAGAACACCCTAATTCTACTGGAATCTGTGCTGAAATCCGAAATTTGGAAGCATGTGTAGAGAAAATTAACGTATGAAAATTTGCAGATGTTTGAGTAGGGCTAGCCGTCCCTTCTCCTTACCAAAATTTCCTTTTTGTTCTCCTTTGGCAAGCAGTAACCTCCCACTTTCTGCAGTTACAATCATGGGTGGTTTCTTGAAGTAATGGGACAACTCACCTTTTGATCTGGTCTAATCTCCTTGCAGATTTCGCCACCTGTATTCTTATCAAATAAAACCCCCTTTTTAACTGCAATCTTCTTCTATTTTTCAGCTCTCATTATCTCTTTCTATCTCAAGAAAATAATTACTCCATAAAAAATTATCTTTACCTCTTTTTTTTTGCCAACACAAGTGCTAATCTGTCATGGGACCCAGAATCCAAATCTGACATGGCTTAATTTCTTCCAACCAATAAAAAATATATTACACGTGGCATTAATTTAAAATTTTGTAATTTATGGTGTAAACACTGATATTTTTAAATTTGAATTTGAACTGGGAAATTTTTCAAAAACAAATTTTAATAATTAAATCGAAGGGTGTTGTTAAGTGTGTTGAATCGAATGATGTACCAATCATTTTTCTTATCTACTGTTTCTCTCGAACCTGTTGCCACAATAGATCCTGTTGAAGATATATCTACTGGAAGTGGCGAAAGCAATTCTGGCTCCTCTCATACAAAATCTGGTGATGGTTCTTCACCAGCCACAAAGGTTAGGGGTTCTAGATTCTCTTCACGCATAGCGAACAAAAGCTTTAAAATAGTTAAACCGAATGAACTTATCGATCTAAGCCCAGACAAAGAGAATACCCTTACACTTGTAGCCTCTCCTGTTAGGCAGGTTGATGTTGATGACATTGAGGTTGTTTCACTGTTCTGAAATCTGCTTAGATCTTGAAATTTGTCACTGTATCTGCTAGTTGCTATTTTTTGATCTTTTGTCTTCAAATTTTGTAGAGTGTTGCTGCTGATGTGTCCATGATTGATGATGATTTGGAGAATGAGCTTCTTGCCCAGCTGGACATGTTGATGGACCCTCCTGTTAAATCAGGATCTGTCGTAGATAGCAAAGGGAAGGCTATTGCTGAAAAAGCGAATCCAGATATCGATCTCCCTACCCAGGAGCAGATTAGTTTTACTATTATGACCCTGCAAGAGCTCATTGATGGTGATCCTTCTCATTTCTGCAAAGTGCTAGACCAACCAGCCGCCTTTGAAGCGGCTCAGATCCTTAGTCGAGCTCCACAATTATTTTCTACTCAACAAAAGTTCTAGGCAGATTTCACTACCATTTATACACATTTCAGCAAGAGATTCTAGGTACTTGAGAACAAAGTAGCGGTTGTAGAATCTGTGAGAAAATCTATAGTGGATAACACTGCTGTTGTCTTTAAGAAGAAGGAAGAATTCTTGGCAGTGAAGGTTGCTCATGTCACACAAGTTAAACATCTCCAAGAGCTTAAAGAAGAAATTTCTAACCTTGAAGCCAATCTTTCAGAGTTAAGAAACCAAGCTCCTCCAATAGTTAAGAAATTTCAGAGTTAAGAAATTCCTTGGTAGGGAATGGATCTGCATCAACTCCCATAGTTTCTTTGGCCTTATCTGGAAAACGTATAATTCCCTTGTCGATTTTATCTTGTAAAACATTCCGAAAAATCACACAATCATTAGTAGAATGTTTTTAAGAATTATGTTATTTGCAATATTCTCTATTTCCAATTTTGCCAGCCATTGGGATTTTATGCCCCGGTGGCAATTTAATTAGACCACTCTTTTTAAGGTGGTCAAAGATTTTATTAGTCTTTGAAATGTCAAAGGTGTATTATTTTCCAGCCTCTCTGACATAACGTTTTATTGTTTTGTCGGTATGCTGGACCACTTTAATTAGATCTGGGCAAACAACTGGCTTGTCTACCACCACTTCTGTCACGTCCAGATCAAAGTTAGCATCACCATAATAAGTCCCATGAGATGCAGATTTTCTTTGTGTGTCTTCTCGCAATAAATTTTCATAACGAGCCACCTTGTAAGACAACTCAAAGAAATCACGAAACTCCATTTCCTCAAACTTTTTCCTTAACTCAATGTCCAGACCATTTTGTACCAACTTGACAAATTCTTGTTCTAGCAAGGCAACTCTGCACTTAAGTCTGGTCTCCCAAAATATAGCAAGAATGGCCTCAAATGTTTCTCCAGGTCGCTGCACTAGACGAGATAAATCGGCCATGGACACTTCTAACTCACTGCGGTAAAACTGGATATGGAAAAGATCTTCCATCTGCCTCCAAGTATAAATTGAATTCTGTGGCAGACTCAGATACCAAGTGAGAGTTGTGCTAGTTAATGAGCTGGGAAAAAGTCTAAGCTTCAGATTATCATCACCGGAGGCTTCACCACACTGAATTGTGAAGCGACCTATGTGTTCAATTGTAGAATACCCACCATCTCCAGAAAATAGAGTGAATTCTAGAACCTTGAACCCCCATGGAAAAGGATTCTCTTAGTCTATGAAATCTGGATATGGTTTTCTGTATGCTGGTCTGACTAGAGGCCTCAAAACTAGATCATAAGCCTCATACACCATGTCGATGATTTGATCACAATTGATGTACTGTCCTAGCAGACCTTGAAGATTCTGTTGCATGGGTGGCACATAAGGTTGAAAATGCTCCCTTAGTGGAGGTGCATTATGTTGTTGATGTCCTCCATTCTGTCGGCACGGAGGTGGCAGATATCTGGGTTGCTGGTGATTTTCCAGATCTGCTGCACATGGTGCTGCCTCAACAGGATCTGGTTGCACTGGTCCGCCTGCTGCCCGCTGAATCTGGGGAGGCAACTGTGGCAAATTAACTTGCCCCCCGAGTGTTGGAGCTGGAATATTCTAATTCTGCCTTTAAAGATCTGTTGCTTGTGGCTGAGGTTCAATTCTGGCACATCGAAATGCCTCTTGCATTCGTTCTATTTTAGCTTGGAAAGCTCTCCAATTTTTTGCATTTTGCTCGCGCTAGATTCTGGCACTTTCTTCATTAGATCGTCGCATGTCGGCTACACTTTGGGCTACACTTTGGGCTACACTTTGAGCCAAATTTTGAGCCAGATTCTGAAAAGACTCATCCAACTGTCTAGCAACCTTTTGGCTTCTTTGTTGAGCTCTTGCTTCAGATTCCAACTGTGTGCGCCTCATGATGCTAATCTGTTCTGACACAGCTTTCATAAGGGAATCGCCAGATTGAGCAACATCATCTCCAGATTCACTATCATTGTTGAAGGTAGGATTGACAAAAGATTGCTCCCCAAGTATTGGTGACAATGGTGGTGGAATGATTGGCTCATTCTCCCCTTATGAGTGTGCTAGACTGCCTTCACCAAACCCAATCTATGAAGTCTGGGCAGCATTCCCAACGTTTCTTTTTGGTGGCATAATTGCACTTTTTCTTGGAAAAAAGAACAATGGATCTAAAAACTGTAAGTAAGACACGGTGATGTCCCACTGGCATGCCAAAAAAGGATTGTTTCCCCAAAAATCCCCTAGTGGCCTCGCACGTGTGAAATCTTGATGCGGGCATGCCACTTACTTTGCTGAAAGTAAGAAAGGAGGACTTTCCCAATGACCCTCTCCTTCCTCATGGTCGACCTCCTTGTGGATGGCGAGAAGAACGTTGGATTAAAATTGAAATTGCACCTTCAGACGATTTGCAAGAGGGAGGGATACCTTCCTGCAGATTGGGTTACGAAATCTACCTTAGACAACTCCAACGACTTAAACACTACCGTGACTTAAAATTAACATATCCTAATTATTCTAAATTACCTGCAATTTAAAATAAACTTGCGAGAAAGAAATGTACCGAAATTAAATTAAGCATGCTTATGGTAAAGTTAAAATGCTATCTATTGACGGATTTAGAAATTAAATTGCTACAAAATTGGAAATTTAACCTTAATTAACACTAAAATTAAACGCGAACAGTGAATAAATTGAAGAGCTTGAAGTTGGAAAGAAGCATGAAAGCCACACAAGTAATCATTGAAGCAATGCTACTTAAAATAAACATTAAATTAATTACAGACAGAAAATTAACAGTACTTGGAAGAAACTTGAAATGTTGAAATTCATTGCATGAAATGAAACTGATGTAGCAAGTACACAAGTTAAATTGTCTACTAAAATGATGAAGAACACCCTAATTCTACTAGAATCTATGCTGAAATTTGAAATCTGGAAGCATGTGCAGAGAAAATGAAAGTATGAAAATTTGCAGATGTTTGAGTAGGGTTGGCCGTCCCTTCTCCCTTCCAAAATTTCCTTTTTGTTCTCCTTTGGCAAGCAATAACCTCTCACTTTCTGCAGTTACAAATTATAGGTGGTTTCTTGAGGTAATGGGACAACTCACCCTTTGACCTGGTCTAATCTCCTTGCAGATTTCGCCACCTGTACTCTTATCAGATAAAACCCCCTTTTTAACTGCAATCTTCTCTTATTTTTTAGCTCTCATTATCCCTTTCTATCTCAAGAAGATAATTACTGCATAAAAAATTATCTTTACCTCTCCTCTTTTGCCAACACAAGTGCTGATCTGTCATGCGACCCAGAATCCAAATCTAACATGACTCAATCTCTTCCAACCAATAAAAAATATTTTACACGTGTCATTAATTTAAAATTTTGCAATTTATGGTGTAAACACTAATATTTTTAAATTTGAATTTGAACTGGGAAATTTTTCAAAAACAAATTTTAATAATTGAACTAAAGGGTGTTGTTAAGTGTGTTGAATCGAATGATGTACCAATCATTTTTCTTAATGATATTTTGACAATCAATATTACAGTAATATAATATGATATTACTATTTTTATAAATTTCACATTCCACATCATGCAATTCTGGTTAAGAATGTGTTTTCCCAAAAATCCTCTAGTGGCCTTGCACGTGTGAAATCTGGATGCGGGCGTGCTATTTACTTTGCTGAAAGTAAGAAAGGACTTTCCCAACAACCCTTTCTTTCCTTACGGTCGACTTTTTTGCAGATGGTGGGAAGAATGTTGGATTAAAATTGAAATTTGTGCCTATAGACAATTTGCAAGAGGGAGGGATATCTTCCTGTAGAATAGGTTACGCAATCTGCCTTGGACAACTCCAAGGACTTAAACACTACCATGACTTAAAATTAACAAATCCTAATTGAACTGAATAACTTGCAATTTAAAATAAATTTACAAGAATAAAATATGCTCAAATTAAATTAAACATGTTCATTGTTAAATTAAAATGCTATTTACTGGTAGATTTGGAAATTAAAATGCTGCAGAATTAAAGATGTTACCCTAATTAACATTAAAATTAACGTGAATAGTGATTAAACTAACATGCTTGAAGTTGAAAAGAAGTGTGAACACCACATAAATAATCATTGAATAAAATGCTACTTATGATAAATATTAAATTAATTGCAAATAGAAAGAGAACAATACATTGCATAAACTTGAAAGATTGAAGTTCATTGCATGAAAGGAAATTGTTGAACTGAATATATGAATTAATTTGCATACTTGAATGATAAAAAAAAATCTAAATCTACCGAGATTTGTGCTGAAATATGAAATTTGGAAGCAATTTGCAGAAAAAATAAAAGTCTGAAAATTTACAGATGTTTAAGTAGGGCTGGTCGTGTCTTCTCCCTTCCAAAATTTCTTTTTTGTTCTGGCACTTTCTTCATTAGAGTGTCGCATGTCGGCTACACTTTGAGCTACACTTTGGGTCAAATTTTTGAAAAAACTCATCCAACTGTCTAGCGACTTCTTGGCTTCTTTGTTGAGCTCTTTCCTCGGATTCTAACTATGTACGCTTCATGATGCTAATCTGCTCTAACACAGCTTTCATAAGGGAGTCACCAGATTGAGCAACATCATCTCCAGATTCACTATCCTTGTTGAAGGTTGGATTGACAAAAGAGTGCTCCGCAAGTATTGGTGACAATGGTGGTGGAATGATTGGCTCATTTTCTCCTTCTCAGTGTGCTGGATTGCCTTCACCAAGCCCAATCTATAAAGTCTAGGCAGCTTTCCCAACGTTTCTTTTTGGTGGGATGATTACACTTTTTCTTGGAAAAAAGAACAATGGATCTAAAACCTATAAGTAAGACAAGGTGATATCCCACTGGGCGTGCCAAAAAATGATTGTTTCTCCAAAAATCCTCTAGTGGCCTCGCACATGTGAAATCTAGATACGGACGTGCCACTTACTTTGCTAAAAGTAAGAAAGGAGGACTTTCCCAATGACCCTCTCCTTCTTCACGGTCGACCTCTTTGCAGATGGTGGGAAGAACGTTGGATTAAAATTGAAATCTACACCTACAGACGATTTGCAAGAGGGAGGGATACATTCCTGCAGAATGGGTTACAAAATCTGCCATAGACAACTCCAAGGACTTAAACACTACCGTGACTTAAAATTAACAAATCCTAATTGAACTGAATAACTTGTAATTTAAAATAAATTTACAAGAATAAAATATGCTCAAATTAAGTTAAACATGTTCATTGTTAAATTAAAATGCTATCTACTGGCAGATTTGAAAATTAAAATGCTGCAGAATTAAAGATTTTACCTTAATTAATATTAAAATTAACATTAACAATGATTAAACTAACATGTGTGAAGTTGAAAAGAAGTGTGAACACCACATAAGTAATCATTGAATAAAATGGTACTTATCATAAACATTAAATTAATTGCAAATAGAAAGAGAACAATACCTTGCATAAACTTGAGAGATTGAAGTTCATTGCATGAAAGGAAATTGTTGAACTGAATACATGAATTAATTTGCTTACTGGAATGATGAAAAACAACCTAAATCTACCGAGATTTGTGCTGAAATCCGAAATCTAGAAGCAATTTGCAGAGAAAATAAAAGTCTGAAATTTTGAAAATGTTTGAGTAGGACTGGCCGTGTTTTCCCCCTTCCAAAATTTCTTTTTTGTTCTCCTTGTGCCGAACAGTAACCTCCACTTTCTGCAGTTACACAATCATGGGTGGTTTCTTGAGATAATGGGACAGCTCACTAATTGACTTGGTCTAATCTCCTTGCAGATTTTCGTCATCTGTATCCTTATTAGATAAAACCCTTCTTTAACTGCAATCCTCTCCTACATTTTAGCTCAAATAGTCCCTTTTTACCTCCAAGAGATAATCACACAGTAAAACCTCATCTTTATCTCCTCTTTTTTGCCAAAATGACAGCTGATCTGTCATGGGACTCAGAATTACGAATCTGACCTGGCTCTCCTCCATCCACTAAAAAATATTTCACACGTGACTTTATCTTAAAATTTTATAATTTATTGTGTAAACAAAATGAAATCATCTATTTATCATATACATATATATATATATCCAAATTTAACATATTTTTATTACATTTTTGCTTCATTTTTAACTGATCATAATATATATTGTATAACAAACACCCCAAATCTATTTGCAATTAGTAATTACTACAACCGACTTAACTAATAAAATGAGTGAGATGATTAATGACTACCATCCATTTACTAACCATGTATTATGGTGCCACTATATGTTAAGTGACTGGACACTTCAGTAAAATAACTTAGTTGACTTGGGAGTTCATTTTCCAATTCTATTTGACTCTACCTCGTTAAAACAACACCAAATTTAATAACTGCTTCACAAAATTGAACCAAATCTATTTCATTTGGGTGGAAAGGATGTAGTACCCAAAATAAAATACACAATTGGAAACCTTAAATTTTCATATCCAGAAGCAAAGGATAAAGCAAAGTTCAATTAGGGTTGTTCAATTACATACATAAAGCAGTTCAAAAAGCCAAAAAGGAACAACAAATTTGGCAATAGATAAAAGTAAACTTTCTAGAGGTGAGGAAATATTTTACAACACCTCACTCAGACATAACACAAACTTGTTATTGATGGTAATGACCTATTCACTGATCCTTAATCCCTATGGCCAAGCACCGAAGATTTCATTAACAAAAATAGATGAGATCCACTTCTAATCACAATTGTCACCAAAGCAGAATGTAATCCAGCTGGTAGTGAAATTGGAAAAAAATTGGAACAATAACAGGAGAATTTAATGGGTTTGCACCAACATTGAGTATACATGTATGTAGATTTAATAAAACATTTTAAAAAATAAAATAAAATTGATTACCTTTGCATAGTGAATAAAATTGGAAGGTCACTAAGTCCTTTAGTGAATACAATTACCAAAAAAGATTTCGTTGTGGTGGCTCATTCAGCAATTGTCATTATTATAAATCATCTTCATCAAAATGTCCACTGGGCATCCGAGTTAGGAGTGGAAGATGCATGATAGGAAGTGAGGAAGAGTATGGCGAACACTGAGAAAACAACCTCCTGTACTTGATCTCCATAAGCCTTACAACAGGAGAATGGCGCCATGTACATTCTATACTGAACATATTCAAGGACATGTACCAAACTCGAAAGATTTACCTATTTCGCAACTTGTCTGGGTCACTTAAGTCATACCACGATGCATGGTTCAAGACAGGCGTCCCACTCCGACCAATAAGTATACCGTGGGTTGTTTGCAGCCCAAAGCTTCCGTCGCAGCACACACTTAATAAGGTCATTTCATCCACCGTTGTTGTGCACAGAGTTCCTCAAATTAATGATCTCAAAAACGAGGTTGTACTCCATCTCACCATGCCTAGTTAGCTGCAATTTTATGCTGCAAATTAGCACTATGAATCACGTTAGGTCATGAACAAGGTTCCTCCATTTAGATTGGAGGAGTATGCAATTAAGAAATCGAATCAAATTGTTACATGCATCCAATTGAGCTTTTGGGACTGGCTCGTTCAAACCCAGAATTTCCTTTAGGTACGGCACATCCAACTCAATCACTATTCTGTGATTGGCAAGAGCGCACCTTAGTGTTGTGAAAAGAGGTTCCAAGAAAGAATACAGAAGTGGCTTAAGCACAGTCATGTATAGGTATTTTGGATGGATCATATCTGGCATAAGAGCTTGATCTCCATTTCATCCATAGAACATAGCTTCAAACTGAATGAGACCATCTTTGGTCAATGATGCCAACGCCTTCTCGGTAACATCTAATTGGATCTCCACTAGTAGGTCCGCTACCTTTGAGAGGATTGTCAAGATGTTGGGGATGGAAGAGTTGGTCATTGCTGCCATTTGCAAGTGGAAGAAGGGTGTGGATAACTGAGATTATAGTTAAAAAAATAATAAGGTGAGAGTTAGATAGATGTAGAGGATGGTTTGCTTGGGGAGGGCTTAATAATTGATAACATTGCTTTTGAACTCAAAACAAGGGGTTAAAAGTAGGTGAAAAGTTGATTTATGTCTTAATTTCTAATCATACAAGCAGGTTCATTCACTAACTCGATTAAAGTGCCCTCGTATGAAAAAGAAGTAATGTTCATTGATGGCAGTGATGGATGGATCATGTCTGGCATAAGGGCCTGATCTTCATGCAATCTATAAAACATAGCTTCAAACTGAATGAGATCATCTTTGGCCAATGATACTAGTGCCTTCTCGGTAACATCTAATTGGATATCTACTGGTAAGTCCGCTACCTTTGAAAGGATCGTCAAGATGTTGAGATGGAAGAGCTGGTCATTGTTGCCATTTGTAAGTGGAAGAAGGATCTGGATAACTGAAATTATAGTTGGAAAAATAATAAGGTTAGAGTTAGATAGACGTAGAGGACGATTTGCTTGGGGAGGGTTTAATTATTGATAACATTGCTTCTAAACTCAAAACAAGGGGTTAAAAGTAGGTGAAAGGTTGGTTTATGTATTAATTTCTGATTATACGAGCAGGTTCATTCACTAACTCGATTAGAGTGCTCTCGTATGAAAGAAGAAGTAATGTTCATTGATGGCAGCGATGGATGGATCATGTTTAACATAAGGACCTAATCTCCATGCAATATATAAAACATAGCTTCAAACTCAATGAGATCATCTTTGGCCAATGATGCCAGTGCCTTCTCAATAACATCTGATTGGATCTCCACTAGTAGGTCCGCTACCTTTGAGAGGATTGTTAAGATGTTGAGGATGGAAAAGCTGGTCATTGCTGCCATATGCAAGTGGAAAAGGATGAGGATAACTGAGATATAGTCAGAAAGATAATACAGTGGGAGTCAGATAGACATAGAGGACGGCTTGTCTAAGGAGGACTTAATAATTGATAACATTACTTCTGAAACGAGGGGTTAAAAGTAGGTGAAAGGTTGGTTTATGTATTAATTTCTAATTATATAAGCAAATTCATTCACTGACTCCATTAGAGTGCCCTTGTATGAAAAAGGAAGTAATGTTCATTGATGGTAGTGATGGATGGATCATGTCTGGTATAAGGGCCTGATCTCCATGTCATCTATAAAACATAGCTTCAAATTGAATGAGATCATCTTTGGCCAATGATGTTAGTGCCTTTTCGGTAACATCTGATTGGATCTCCACTGGTAGGTATGCTACCTTTGAAAGAATCGTCAAGATATTGGGGATGAAAGAGTTGGTCATTGCTACCATTTGCAAGTGGAAAAAGGATGAGGATAATTGAGATATAATCGGAAAGATAATACGGTGGGAGTTAGATAAACATAAAGGACGGTTTGCTTGGAAAGGGCATAATAATTGATAACATTGTTTCTGAACTCAAAACGAGGGGTTAAAAGTAGGTGAAAGGTTGGTTTATATTATTAAATGAGTGAATGCATGCAATATCACAAGTATTAGATAAATGAAAAAAATTAATCATTTAAATGACACATCAAGTTTCACCAAAATATGGTACAAAGATGTTGTCTCGAAATCATTTTCCTATTACATTTATACTTAAATGGAATTAATGGCCCGTCCAACTCCATCTATAGTCTTCGACCTTTTGACCATCAAATAGTTGTTGCCATCAATGAACATTACTTCTTTTTTCATATGAGGGCACTCTAATCAAGTCAAGGAATGAATCTACTTGTATAATCAGAAATTAATACATAAACCAACCTTTCACTTACTTGTAACCCCTTGTTTTAAGTTCAAAAGCAATGTTATCAATTATGAAGCCTTTCCCAGACAAACTATAACACACCTCCCTAGGCACTCTTAGTCCTAGAAGAGTTCGGAAACAAAATTTATAGTAAAGAATTGCAGCGGAAGTAAAAACACTTATGATATAAAATATTTCTTCAAAAGAAAGCCTACATTCAGAAAATCAATTTAATAAAAAGAATATCATATATATATATTGGAAAATACCAAAATATTCAAAGTTATAAGATAAACTGAGTTAAGCTCATTTATAATTAATTCAAAGATTTATACATAAAGATAATTTACACAAAAATTATATGAGACAAATTCTTCTTCAAAACTTTTCAAAAAACAAAAGCTGAGTCGTGGTTTTGGTAAGACATTGATCTGCCTCCTTATCGAAAACACGAGGCCCTAGCTGGTACATACAACGAGCATGCGAGTCACGTGCCAAAAGCTCCTAAACCAAAAGGCTGCTACCTCAATCTACTGATCTGAAATTTGGGGGGGGGGAATTTTATGAGCTCACAGCCCAGTAAGTAATAAGTTTAAGCTATAAATTTGGGTCCTAAGACCCTTAGACCTATCCACACAAAGAGCATAAAACACAATGGAATCAAATCGCATAACAGTATAATTCTCACTATTTAAATAACGACTTCATATCTCAAGTCATAAGCACAAATGTCAAGTAATAATCAATGACATTTAAATTGAATTCATATACTAAAATCATATGCTCACAAATACGATATCACAAGCGCAATGCATAAAATCAAAAATCACACAATGCTATGGAGTCCACTGAGGTGTGCTAGCAACACTGTACCGGAACTAATCACAGTACTAACCCTACTGCGCAGAGGTCCACTAAATACCCCGAAGGGTCCATTGAATACCCCAAGCTTTAAGCTTAGGTTCACTTACTCCATAACCACAAACACATACACATATCAAACAAATTCATAATATGTCCAAAATAATATTAGGACTTCCTATTGAAAGAGATCAAAGCATAATCGTGAACAGTAATCATGAACAGTAATTCGTAAACAATACAATTTCCTTCTAATTCCTGCAGCAAAAATCACACCCAAATCAAACAATAGAAAGGACTAACTCACTATCTTTGCCATATAAGCCCCAAAATTAAGGATATTTCTAATAAAAGTTTAATACCCAAAAATCTTATAAACTAAATGATTAAAGTCAAATCTCACCAATTTAAACTACCCAAAACTCTAACCCAAGATTCATAACTAAAACTTATATTTACCTAACAAAAGCACCTTAACCTTGGTTGGAGAAAGGAGGAAGAAAAGGATGTAGGTGGAAGAGGAAGGCATAGGAAAACAAAATGGGGCTTTTGGGAGCTTTCTGGAGGCTTATCCAAGCTTCCACTGACCAAGAAAAAAAACTTGGTTGGGACAATAAGTGAAATTGGGATAATTGAGTTATGGTCATTCAACTTCTGCTAAGTTTTGCTTAAAACCCCCAAACTTTAAATCCAATCAATTTAATCCTTAAAACTATAAACTAAAAGGCACTAATTTTTAAATTATTCACTAAAGGTACGTGGGGTGTTACACAAACTATTCTCTACGTCTATCTAACTCTCACCGTATTATCTCTCTGACTATATCTTAGTTATCCTCATCCTTCTTCCACTCGCAGATGGCAGCAATAACCAGCTCTTTCATCTCTAGCATCTTGACGATCCTCTCAAAAGTAACGAACATATTAGTGGAGATCCAATCAGATGTTACCAAGAAGGCACTGGCATCATTGGCCAAAGATGATTTCATTCAGTTTGAAACTATGTTTTATAGATGACACAAAGATCGGGCCCTTATGCCAGACATGATCCATCCATCGCTGCCATCAATGAACATTACTTCTTTTTTCATACGAGGGCACTCTAATCGAGTTAGTGAATGAACCTGTTTGTATAATTAAAAATTAATACATAAACCAACCTTTCATCTACTTTTAACCCCTTTTTTGAGTTCAAAAGCAATGTTATCAATTATTAAGTCTTCCCCAAGCAAACCGTCCTCTACATCTATCTAACTCTCACCTTATTATCTTTCCTACTATAATCTCAATTATCCACATCTTTCTTTCACTTGCAAATGGTAGCAATGACCACCTCTTCCATCGTTAACATCTCGATAATCCTCTTAAAGGTAGCGGACCTACCAATGGAGATCCAATCAGATGTTACCGAGAAGGTGCTGGCATCATTAACCAAATATGATCTCATTCAGTTTAAAGTTATGTTCTATAGATGACATGGAGATCAGGCCCTTATGCTAGACATGATCCATCCAAAATACCTATACATGACTGTGCTTAAGCCATTTCTGTATCCTTTCTCGAAACCTCTATTCACAACACTAAGGTGTGCTCTGGCCAGTCACACAATAGTAATCGAGCTGGAGATGCCACACCTAAAGGAAATTCTTGGTTTGAACGAGCCAATCCCAGAAGTTCAGTTGGATGCATATGACAATCTGATTCAATTTCTTAACTGCTTACTCCCACAATCTAAATGGAGGAACTTTGTTCATGACCTAACTTAATTCATAGTGCTAATTTGCAGCAGAAAATTGCAGCTAGTTAGGCACGGTGAGGTGGAGTACAACCCCTCAAGTTTTTGAGGTCATTGATTTAAGGAACTTTGTGCATAGCAACGGTAGGTGAAATGACCTTATTAAGTGTGTGCTACAATAGAAGCTTTGGGCTGAAAACAACTCATGGTATCCTTACTGGTCGCAGCGGGACGCTTATCTTGAACCATGCATTGTGGTATGACTTAAGTGACCCGGACAAGTCGCGAAATAGGTAAATCTTTCGAGCCTGGTACATGTCCTTGAATATGTTCAGTATAGAATGTATGTGGCACCATTCTCCTGTTGCAAAGCTTATGGAGATCAAGTACAGGAGGTGTTCGCCATACTCTTCCTCACTTCCTATCGAGCATCTTCCACCCCTAACCCAGATGCCCAATGGCCATTTTGATGAAGATGATTGATAATAATGGCAATTGCTGAAGGAGCCATCACAACGAAATATTTTTTGGTAATTGTATTCACTGAAGGACTCAGTGAACTTCCAGTTTTATTCACTATGCAAAGGTAATTAATTCTATTTTTTAAAATATGTTTTATTGAATTTACATACATGTATACTCAATGTCGGTGCAAACCCATTAAATTTTCTCCTGTTATTGCTTTAATTTTTTTTCCAATTTCACTATCAGCTGGATTGCGTTCCGCTTTGGTGACAATTGTGATTGGAAGTGGATCTTTTCGGTGCTTGGCCACAGGGGTTAAGGATCTGTGAATGGGTCATTATCATCAATAACAAGTTCGTGTTATGTTTAAGTGAGGCGTTGTAAAATATTTCCTCACCTCTAGAAAGTTTACTTCTGTCTATTGCCAAATTTGTTTTTCCTTTTTGGCTTTTTTAACTTCTTTATGTATGTAATTGAACTCTGCTTTATCCTTTGCTTTTGGGTATGAAAATTTAAGGTTTCAAATTGTGTATTTTATTTTGGGTCCTACATCCTTTCCACCCAAATGAAATAGATTTGGTTCAATTTTGTGCAGCAGTTATTATAATTTGTGTTGTTTCAACGAGGCAAAGTCAAATAGAATTGGAAAATGAACTCCCAAATCAACTAAGTTATTTTACTAAAGTGTTCAGTTATTCAACATATAATGGCACCATAATACATGGTTCGTAAATGGATGGTGGTCATTAATCATCTCACTCATTTTATTACTTGGGTCGATTGTAGTAATTATTAATTGCAAATAGACTTAGGGTGTTAGTATACAATACTTCTATAACTTTGGCTACATATTCCATGCTAGGTTTGAGTATAGATTCATACTTGTAACACAGGTAATGAATAATAAGTAATTTCGACTCCATTTCCAGTGTTGTCCACAGTTTTAAGACGATTTTAGATATATTGTAACATGAGTACAATGTAGTCTGTTAATTTAATGAATTGCTTAAATAACAAGCTTAACTTTGGAATTTTTGAAAGGTATCAATTAAGGGCGTGATATGTCTTTGTAATGAAATTATATTGAGACCAATAACTTGTTGGTCTGAGTAGAAGGAACTTGATTCCCTTTAAATAATATCTCAAGTTCGAGTCTCTTGAATATAAAAATAGGTGCTAAGAGACCTTCTTCCATATGGGGTCCAATCTGACTCGATTCCAGATTAGTTAGGGTTCAATATGGTTTTTGAATACTAGGAGGTTAATACAAAAAAAAAATTGAAATTATATTACTAGAAAAATAAATCCCCTTTTTATGAACTATATATTTAAATTCACTTACTTTGCATAGCAATTCAAGTTATTATCAATTTATATAAATTGGTTGAAATCTGTCTAAACTGGTTTGTATTTATAATACAACATGAGAAAAAAATAAATTCATTTTTTTTTTTTACCTATATACTTAAATTCACTTATTTTTGATAGCCAGTCAAGTTATTATCAATTTATATAAATTGGCTTATAGTTATCTAAATGGGTTTGTATGCAAAATACAACAATATTATCCGTTTATATATAAATTTTTGTATTTTTTTTATTAAAATTAAGGTTTTTAGAATACAAGTTGAAAAATGGCCTCATTAAATAGATAAACTAAATTCTTTATGAGTAAAGAAATAATATGTTATTTATTATTATTTTATGCGGATTGAATACGTATGTAGCTTTTAATATGATTATATTTATAGATTCTTTTATCATATGTCTTAAAATCACAAGATAAAAGTGTAATAAATATACATTTTTATAATTAATTTTATTAAAAATATAAATATTAATTTTGATTTAATTATCCAAAACTGATTAAAGTTATTCACATGTCGGTGATATTAAAATATGTATCAACTTTTACAATTTTTAAGGTATATTAATTATAAAAAAATATATTTATTATACTTTTAACATATATCCTTATGATAGCATAAGATAAAAAGTTATTATTAGGTAATAATTGTAGTATTTTTTCTTAAAAATTTTGAAATTTTAAATTAGAAACTAACTTCTTTTTTTCTTTTTTTTCTTTTTAAAATAAACCATAAAAATTAACATATAACATCTACAATTAAATTAAAAATCAACTTCATCACTTTTAAAATAAAAATAATAATTATTAATCAATAATTATTCAATCATTATTTCTTATCCTATGAAATTAGGGCACATAATAGATAACTCCTATATTTATTTATACCATATACGAGATGAATGCACATTAAATATTTGGTGTCTTTCGTGGCCAAAGAAGAAAAGGATTTCATATGTTTCAGAGGCGAATATAATATTTTCATGCACTGAGGGGGTTTCGGACATTTACCACCTGATATTAAATGCAAATCTTAAATGGAAAAATTCTAAAGTACTTTAAGTCAGTGGGAGGGGTCGACAATCGACATCCCCCTTTTCGATTCACTGGAAGTGGCAAGCAAAAGGAAAGCATGCGGTATTTAAAGAAACAGCAGCAGTGGTCCCCAGAGCCTCTCGCCTACTGCACTCTCCAGGCAACGCATTGATTCTGTATTGGGCCACGCAAGTTTGGTTTCAAGGAGAAGGATATCTACCTCTAATAAGATGTCAACGGGGGTCCCGCAAATGACGGAAATATGGATTCTCGCAAAGATTTTTTAGGGGTGTAAATTTTTTTTTTATTTTTATTTTTCATCAATTAATATCTAAATATATATTTTTTACATTAAATATAAATAAAAATTAATTTAACATAAATAATTAAATCAATAAATTTATTTCAAATGTAAATAAAGATTAATCAAACATAAGTTGTTCCAAACATAAATCTAGCAAATTCTAAAAAATTTAGACGTTCTCTATGTTAAATCAACTCATAAATAAATTATTTAAACTTCTTACCATTTGAATCTGTAGCTTGTAACTATAGGTAGAGTGGTCCAGCAGTAGAGACAGTTCAACAGCTTAGCAGCAGTCACAGAGGCAATTCAACAATCCACAGATCAACTTCGACTTCGACTATGAGCAATGGCGCAGTAGCGGTGCAATAGTGACGCAGCAAGGGCGCAGAAGCAATGTAGCATGGGATTTAAGGTTTGAGATTCTTAGGGAAGAGCCGAAGGGAAAGGTCGAAAGTGACCTAAGTGAGAGACACAAAGAGTCCGAGAGTAAGAGGAGGCAAAGGTAGTGTGAGAATTGGAGAAATGATTAAGGTTAATTAGGGTTAAAAGGATTGGGTTGGGTTGGGTTGGGTTAGGTTGTAAAAATTTGGGTTAAATTTTATTGAATTGCTATTGGGTTTGAAAATTATATTAAATTTAAAATGAAATTTTTTTTTTTTAATTTTTTGTAGGAGACGAAGAAAATCCTCACG
>BPVZ01000027.1:1751382-1768077 GCA_020521535.1 Rubroshorea leprosula | reverse complement strand
TTTTAAAAAAAATACATTTTGCTAAATTAGTTTTCCATTTACAAGTATTCTTCTTCCATTATTTATATTTTATATGATATGTAAACAAGATTCTTTTACAAGGACATGTTTTGTATTTTAGGAGTGTTTTATTTTTGCTGCATTATTTTTTTTTCTAAATTTTCTAGTTAAGCACTCCCACAGGACCAATGGTACCTAAGGGAGGTGTGTTACACAAATTGCTGGCAAAAGCTTAATGAGCATTGAAGGGAACAGTCCGAATGATAACTTATGACATCATTGGATAAATTTGGCTAATTTATTTCAACCAGAGGGCAAATATTATTCAAGTCTGTGTAGAGATTTATTTCAAGAAAAAAAATACCATGGTTCATTTCAATAATCACTAAAAGTAATATGGGTAAATACATTTTCACCCGTGACACAGTCTGGGTCCAAACCATATCCCATCCATCAAGTGACTATTAATGGACGTCTTGAAATTTTTAGTGCTGAGGTGTCCAAATTGTCCCTTTCCCTTATATTTTTGTTTAAATGTCCTTTTTTTCTTCGTCTAGGAAATGCCATAGTTGGATTCATCAAGGAGGAACCTTTTTCTCATTTATTTAAAGGTTAAATTTAAATTTTTAGTGGGTATAAAATGACATGTCAATGCCATCTAAGATTTTAAAAGCCATGTCATCCCTGAGTCATTAAAACAGCCAAATCAACCATTCTCATGTTTTAGGGCCAAAATAGTAGTTTCACTCTCAAAGTATCTTATGTCAACGTTGATGTAATCATGACATAAACCTTAAAGACGGGTGGTATGAAATGTTCAAGGAGTAAAGGACAGATATGCCAGTGAAAAAAGAAAGTTAAGGGGTTGATAATCCAGAACGGCGTAAGTTGAGGTGCTGATTTGCACCTTCATTCTTATTAATATATGTTTGTACTTTAAAAGTCATTAGGTTGAGTTTGATGAAATTATTATTGTGTTATCATAAATGTTTTGTGCAGTACAGACAGTTCCAGACTGCACAAAACTGACAATCTGACAGAGCAGGCCCTCCGGACTTGATGGTACTTATTTTACAATCCGGTGTAGTCCAATCTACAAAATCGCTAACTCTTGAGTATATTGGAGAACTTTTTGATATATTGGTTGCTTGATCTCACTTACTTTTCTCTCTCTCTGGTCACTACAGCAATTCAAATAACTATTCACAGCTGTACTAAAACTGGCTGTCAAGTACTGTTCAACCCAAATGAATGCCACAAAGCAAATAATTCACCCTAAATCCCTAAATTCTTTTGGACATAAAAATAAGAATCCCATATTTTGTAGTCTGACCACAGAAACCATTGGATGGGGGCCACAACCTCCAACCCCATCCAATGGTTATTGTTGTGGAGTCCGTTGCAATATGGACTGCACAACACATTCTTGTCCAAATAAACTCCAATATACTACCTCTATTTTTAAACCCTAATCCCACCCCAAGAGCTAGTACAAGTGTTTCTTCATATCTGTCTTGCATCATTAAGACTAACTTTGCATTTGAGTAACAGACAGTATAGGAATTTTCATAAGATCAAAGAATTTATTGTATATGCTGTTGGTGTTTGTGTGCATGCAATACAGGGTTTTGGTTTAAAGTTGGGATTTTTTTTTTATCATAAAACAACATAAAGGGCATTTTGGCCACCATTCCGTAGGGAATAAAGTTGGCATTTTAATGTTGCAATCAATTACTGAATTCGGGAATATTACCTGATAGCCACTGGGTTTTGGATTAACTATGTAATCATCAAACTGACCATCAATAGGGGTCCAAAGCCTGCAAAGAAATAGGGACAATGTGACTCAATAAATGGCCAATATGTATTTTCTCATTAAGAAAAAATACCACACTATTATAACTGGATGTTTCTGTATGATATATGAGATTAAAGCAACAAAGTAACAGAAACACTTATCTATTTCATTTCTTCTACCCAACAAAAGGTTACAGCCAAAAGCAACAAAGGGAAAATTGCTTCAACCATGTGCAACAGTGAAATTAATGAGATATAATTCCACCCTAGTGAGGCTAAGCAAAAAACATACAAAATTATAACATTTTGACATGCCTGTGAACAATGTTTAGAAGGCTGTAGCAACATTGAACTGCAGGTCCATGCAAGGTTCCGTTGTTGTCTCCTACAACTACCCTTAGTGCACGGGCATCATATATTTTATCAATGCCAACATCTTTCCTTTTCATCTACAACATAAAATATCAAAATTCATAATAACAACAAAAGTGAACTTAAACTTAATAAGGGCATTCTATAAAAAATAATAATAATAATAATAATAATGAAAAAAAAAAGGCAGTGGAGGTTAGACTAATTCTGCAGACATTGATTAACTAGAACCAGATACATTAAATAGTTGGAACATAACAATAATTTCCAAATTAATGCATAAGAGGCAGCATTAGTGTTGCAAAAATTGGGTCTATCCCCTTTCCAGGGATAAATTTAATTTAAATTAAAAATGTTTATCTTTGATAATTAGATTAAATTTGAAATAAAAGGCAATCTTAAAATTGTTGCCCATGTTGTTAAACAGGAATAAGTGTTGTTTGAGTCTTTTGCATGAAAGTTTAGGTAACGCTTTTTTTTTTCTATAGAAAATAGTGAATTTCATTAGTTGATTAAAGTGTAACTTATATGAAGGAGTGCAGTTCGTTCAATAAATTCCTATCTCTAAGGAGTGTGGTACTAATCACGAATCTTCCTTCACTGTTAAGGGTTTCACAAAGATCCTAGGTAAGTTGAAAGATGAAAATTTTTTATTTTTGCTTCAGCTGCAGTCTCTTAAACCCAACACTAGCAGCAAAAAAAAAGCACAAACTGACCCTACCCTTTGTGTCCTGACATTAGGAGAAAGGCAAGGGGCAAAAGTGACTATTGGGTAGGAGTATTAATTATTTTAATTAAGATAACGCTTTTATATAACGTGTAAATGATGATAGAACAATTTTTTTATCAAATGAAATTAATCAACATGATGTATATAATTAAACAAAAAAAAATGAATTATTATTCAAATGCTATATAGGAGCATTACGCACACATTTTTGAAACAGGAATAACACACAATAAAAAAACTACAACATAAATTTTTCTAATATTTTTTTTCCATTTTTTACGATATTTTCTTTTATTTTCCTCTTTTTAAAAAAAAAAGAAGAGAAAAAAAGGGAGAAAACACCTAGGCAACAGCACTTGAGCACCCTAGGGCTACTAACACCTTTTGAAATATGGGGTAGCACAAGCACTAAATAGTTGGAACTAAGAAATATATGCCTAAACAATGCACACTCTTTACCAATAACTGCAACCATATCATTTCACGATTGAAAAGGTGAAACCTCTTTTGGACCAAAGTCCATGTGCCCTCAAAAACTTAACTTCAAGTTGTTAGTAGTCTCCACACTTATATACCTCACAAAAGGCAAACAATGTAGAAGTTAATACAATCTACTAGCTGTATTACTTCAATCAAACCAAGAAATTAAAATACCTTGCTGTAAATACTGTACAAGCTTTTTAATCGGCTAGACAGAGTAACTTCCATCCCTGGAACATATCTGCAAAACATCAGAGAAAAAAACTATGAGAGACTGCTCATTAGACATGATCACTCTGACGATAGACATAAATGGAAAATAAAGCAAATAAATAGAATCTAAAAATTTTATAAGAAACAACTAGAAGCAAAGATGGAGAGGCAAAACATACGAAGTTGATATAAATAACTCTTGCTCAAGTGCCTTCTCACAAGTTACAAGAGATGCCAAAGCAATTTCAGTATACTCCACAATCTTTGATTTTGGTTCAACCTCAGAATTCTTTCGAAGATTTTTAAGAAAATCAGTCTGTTTTCGTCGATCCAACAAGATGTCAAAAGGTACCACTGCTTCCAAAAGATCCTGAGTATAAAAATGATCAGATACAATGTCTCAAAAAATGGTTTCACCTCCCCCTAGTCTAGCATGCTTGCAGGCATTCAGGGAAAAAGGCACAGCTATATACATTGCCACAAAATTATCTTGATATGTGAAATGAAATTAAGGACTCTAGTTCTCATTTTAAATAGCAGTTTCTCTAAATTAATCTAATGCCATATTGTGTTGCAAAATAGGCAGTGTGGGATCCCATCGAATGTGCCTTGGAATCCCACAAGTTTCATGATGCAAAATAGCAAGAAAGAATGTCTTTCTCTAAAACTCAGCTATAGAATGGAACATGGGAAATCATGGTAGGTTTCAAAGTAGCTTGTCAATACAGCTTAGTGAAAGAAAGGATCTCTTCGAACATTCTTTTTATTGCAAAATCACAAAAAAAAAAACTTACAAGGATAATGTGCACAGAATGAAACTAATTACAAAGTCACTATTAAATGGAATTCAACATGCCTAGGCTAGGTAGGAAGGAAAGCATTTTGCAGGCAAGCCCTATGCTAAATGCAGTGAAAATTGTCTTTTGCCAAAAGCAATTGAAGCGAATTCTGAATCTTTTACAGGCCAATGGTCATATAAGGGATTAGAAATCAAAAACTTCAAGATAATGTGGGTGCTTAAACAATCCAGCATATTTGCTGATTTTATAAGAATTCAAATGTACAGAAGATGAAGAACAAAAAGTCATTTTGTATTCAAAACGAATACTAAAACCAGTGTCATAAATGACCCAGATATCTGTCATTCATTTCTTTTCTGATTTTCCCATGTTTTTCAGTAAAAGTTTTTAATGTCTATAACTCAATAGCAAGTCATGAACACTAGTAAAACTATAACAGATTTTAAGGGTATACAGAGTATAAGCCTATAGAAGCAGAAAAGTTTCTGTCCAAGATGCTTACTTTAATGCTAATGATATCTTCATCACTTGTGGAGCTTTCATCATCAAAAGTTGAATTGTTTTCATCTTCAGAGAAACTACTGTCCTTTGCAAATATTCTTCTAGGACATCCTACTCTATTGCCAGGACTCCACATTGAAGCCAGATTAGCCCGCAACTTTGTAAAAGTTTGAGGCTGAGAAAAACAATTAATTTGTCAAATTCTTATGTTCAAGCAATCACTCATATAAAAGTTTGATGTCACAAAACCGATGCTAGAATGAAAATTAGCATAGAACTATGCCACAGATCCTACAGATTTTAACTAGTTATTTTTTGATAAGTGAAATCTCATCAACAATCTTTAACAATTCATGATACAACAGTGGCAAAATCAATGCCAGTTTGGTTCCAGAAGGGGGTTGTGGTCAGGTACAAGGTACTGCTCCGCCTTCATTGACCACCAGAAGGAGAATAAAAAGATTATACAGCATATGGCAATCAAGAACTTTTCTTCAAGTGTATCATGCAGATATGCTAAATTCCTTCAAACAAAAACATCATGCCAAAAATGAACAACAGCACGATCTCTAATCTCAAGAAAAATATAATAAGAGAAGACATCCAATCCACATCTACTGTTTTCCGGTAATTGAGAAGTACAACTCCATTCCTCCCTATCCTTCAAGTTTAAAATGATAAAACTTTCAGCTGAGGTTAAAAAAAAAAAAAAAGAAAAGAAAAACTTCCCAAAAAGCTGTCCATCATAAAAGCATAGCGTTGTAAGTACATCACCAAGAAATTCTAGTAAAATGAACTAACACTCATGCTGCAGTAATCAAGAATAAACCAGTGTCCAATCACCTAATATGTATTTAAAATTTTAAATTCATCGAACATAACTGCCCTTATAGTGTTTCTGTTTAACCTACCTGATCTTCTTGACCAGAAACAAAAGGAGAAAGGAACATAGAATAAGAAAACTAGTATAAGTAGTCTAGAGAGCAAAAGTAATTCTCTTTTTAGATATGTATAAATTCTGACATCCTGCAAGTTTCTTATGTCACCTCATTAATTCCATTCCATAATTTTGTTTTTATAAGGAAAATCAAAATGAGACTCAGTATCTTAGTCAAACAGAACGAATGTACAAAATAATATGAAGAATATTGTTAAGAGAATACAGACAAGGGAAAAAAACAATAGTAGGATACAAATCGATAGGTAGTAGGTTCAAGGTTTGTCCAATTATCATCTCCAATTCAAATCCAAGCAAACAGATTCAAAACTTTCGTATAGAAAGCATGGGACACATGCCCTATTGGGTTATCCGGTGTTTTGGGATTAGTGCACATAAAGACATGAGGTTTTAGAATGTGTATATAAAATGCTTGAGGTTTCAGGCGCCATAACCACCTGAGATTACATGAAATGTCCTAAATACATGTATGTTATTTCCTTTCAATCTTTTAAAGTATGGGCCTTTGAGACATTTCAAGAAATTTCAAGTGGTTATTTCCACAGTGCTCAGGTGTTTATGTGCACATGGATGAAAGATCTAGAGGATTTTTTTTTGGCCAGTAAAACAGATCTAGAGGAGAAAGGATAAATAAATAAATTAAAAGAAAAAATAACGCAAAAGGCTTCCTTCTTCCCTTGCCCTCCCCTCCCCTCCCCTCCAATTTTTTTATAACCAAATAGAGGAATTTTTGCCCCTCCTCTCTTCTCCCCTTCCCTCCATTCCCCTCAACCTAAACATACTGTCAAATTTGTGTTATTTGCTAACTATGATATTTTACTCTAATTTGATTTGCTTATATTATTTACTAATGGATGTCTTGCTTCTTTACTGACTTTGAAGATATTAAATTAACTTATGCACTAATGACACTGATGTTGATCTATATCAATTTTTTTGGTCAAATATGGAAGTATTTAATATAACTTTGCTTTTTCATTTAAATTATCATGTTTAATGTTTTTTAAAAAAAAAAATTGAAGTATAATAAAAATTAGTTATAGTTAGTATAACAAAAAATAAGGAAAAAGAAAAAACATTGACACAAACACATGCTGTTTTTTCATTCTTTGAAAATCGTTTTCTTTATTTACCGAACACATTCTCAACAATTACTGCTTTTGGGAGATGAAAAATGAAAAATGAAAAATGTTTTCTCCAACCAAAGGCACATATTTACTTACAAATTATTTTCAGCTTCTGTCAATGAAAATCTCATTCATTACCTGAAGAACAGCAAAACATAGATCTTCCAGTTCAGCTTTGAGGGCCCACAGACCCAGTCTGGAAGCAAGGGAGCACCAAATCAGCAGCGTCTCTTGTGCAACAGCTTGAGCCTTTTCCAATGGCAGAGCATAACTGTAGAAAATATCAACTATAAGTACCATTGACTGGCTAATATTTTAAACATTGAAGTTGACTCAACCATGAATTTTAAATAAAACATTCAAAATTAATCCATGAATCTTTTACCTCCACAGGCGAAGTAGCATGAACACTTTTAAAAAAAATCCAACAAAGGAGTAGTTTAAAAAGGAGATTCTTGCACTGGTTTTTTTTTTTTAAGCCACAGATTTTTGTACGGATTTTTTTTTTTTTTTTTGGCCACAGATTCTTGTAAGGTTTAAAACCTCAAAAACATTAATAAAATAAATAAATCAAGCATTTTCTCCGTTCAACAAATTAGTTAAGAGGAAAACTATGAAGAACTCCATTTTTTAACAAGCAAAGAGAAATATAACATATCTACATTCAGAATTATTATTACATGGTTCTCATATTGTGAAGACGATCTGCTAGCTTGATAAGGACCATGCGTGGATCGTCAACCATGCCCAACAGCATGACCTGCAAATTATTTGCCTAAGAACACTAAAAATGTGAGTACGGGAATTAGAAAGCAACTGCTGCTAAGACCCCAACATGAGAAATCTCAATAAATATACACTTATTCTACATCTAAAAGCTTAATCTCTCTATCAAAATATTTTTTTCTCCTCTCTTGTTAGACAAACCATCTGGAGCTTTTAGCATTCAATTAATTTCCTATGCACTGCAATTTTCCCATCTCATATGCACCAGGCAATCATTGGGGAAAATAAAACATTGAGGCTAGCCCCAAGAGAAAGTAGGATGTTTGGACCATAGAACTTCTTCACTTTCCCTTATGCAAAGAGATCAAAGTTGTTTACAACCGTTATAATAAATAACATCTCCCATGACTAATAGTCAACATTTATTGTATTTTTCCCCCAAAATTCCATCTTCTTTTAAAAAATAAACACCATTAGACCCGGTAATATTAAACACAAAAGCAATTAAGTTTAAGTTTAAATACATCTAAAATAATAGAGTTGAAATTATTGTAGGAAAACTTATACTTTTAAATGCAAAACAATGATGTTTAAAGCTTAACAGCATTTTAATTGATGGACCTGGAATCATAATAGCAAAGAAATGATTTGCGTCATCGTGGAGCTCTAATGTAGAAACAAGAATAATTAGAGGCAGAGGTGAGAAAAGAGTAATAGAATCAAAAGAAGCAAGGAAGAGGAGAGAACTGTAGAATTAAGGATTTTTAGAAGACAACTCAATCCTTATTCAAAACTGAATAACCTAAAGCTTATATAGAAAAGCTAAAACCATAATAAAACTAAAATCCCTAGTAAACTCCTTATAGGAATATTTATTTAAAAGATATAAAATATCTAGTAATATAAAGAAAAAGTATTTTGTAGGACATCATCTAAAGGACATCTATAAAAACATCATATTTTAATTAATATTTTTAAAAATCAACCTTTGTACTAAAAGTCTTATTCATGTGAATCAAACATGTCATTTTTCAAATTGATCTAGTAGGCCTAATGATTATTCAAATTTAAAACCGTTAAATATATCGTATGCTAGTAATTAGAAATTCCTTGATTAGGGGTTTATAAATATTAGATTTGAAATTTGACATCTATGATCTACATGAATTGAATATTTAATCCAATAATTGGTTTTTTAAAATATTAATTTCACGTTGAGTTTTTTGGCAGGTCCTCTAACCTTATAATATAAAGTCCTATATAATGTTACAAATTAATTACAATATACTCATAATTTTAATCAAATACTAGTATATAGATGATTTCCTTCCCTATGCATCATTCTTTGTCCATTTGGTGAAAACTCAACCTTGAGTTTTGTAGTGTTGAAGCCATACAAATCTCGAGGAAACAAAATAAGCCAATTGCACTAACACGTGAAGCTTGAACTTTCTTTTATATCAAAAGGGAACAATGTCAAAGGAACATGTTTCACAAAGAGTTAGGTCAATTGCTGTCTCTTCCTCACCTTGTTTCACATGTGGTTTAACCTCAGTAACACAATTCTCAAACACTTCTTCTGCCAACTAACTTCTACAAGAGTTATACTTGTTTCATAAATGAAAACATTCTTTATGAATTGTGTTCTCGAATTGACTTCAAAAATATTGGAAAATTTCAATAATCAATTCATCACATTCATGATCCAACATCAAAGAATATAATCTGGCATTCCAGCCCTTACAACAACTTCTAGAATGGATATTCTCTTATAGAATGAGCATCTAAATTTTTCTCAAACAAATTTTCAAATGAGGAAACAACTAATTGAAAACCTTTAATTTATCATCTTCATATGGCGCCGTAATTCTTGTCAAAATTCACTTACATAAGCCGCAACTACAATTCTAACATCAACATTGAAATTATGGAAATGTTGCTCTTCAACCAAAGATTGCAATGACAGAAACAATGCATTTTCCCAGTATGGGCCTTGTGAGTTTCCCACTTTTGAAAAGAAATTCCATAATACATCATCTAATATAGGAAGAAGTTCATCAACTGAGGAAGGAGAGTCTAAAAGGGCATACCCTAATTCATTTTTCACACTTCAAAAGATATCATATTTTCATCACATAATGCTAGCTTTTAGATTCAATATTGAATATGATTATTAAAACCACTTCACCAGGCCAAAGTGATATCCATAGTGGTTTCCAAGTCATTACAAATGATATCAAAGCAACTCCTCATATCCTCTTGAATGATGATCAGACAAACCTCAATACAAGCAGAGTTTAGGCAAATCCCAAACTAACAAAGCACTACAGTAAGCTTGGGCTATTTGTGATTTGGAATGACTTGATGAGTACATCAAAGAGACAAATACAATGGAACAAAAGGCACTCTTGGCATGATTTATAAGGGCTAGCACCCCTTAATGAAACTGGACATGTTTTAAAACCATAAGGCCCACTTTGGCAAGACAAAGCAAACAATATCATCAAAATCATTACACTACTATTTTTTTTTTTTTTTGAAAAGCCAAATAAAAATAATTACAAAAATAATTATATTAAAAGGAAGTAGAAGGGGTACGTATACACCAACCCAACAAAAATCTAACAAAGTCACACTGCAGTACAAAGGTTGCTACACTAATACAAATTAATGCTTATATAGAAAAGGCTAAAACCCTAAATAGACTTCAATTCCTTGTAAACTCCAAATCAGAATATTTATTTAAAAGATATCAAGCATCTAATAATATAAACTACTAGATGAATGTTACAAATTAATTCCACAATTATAATAGAATCTTAAATATTAGATGATTTTCCTCTTTAATCATATCAATCCTTGCATGAGATCAAGTAAAAACATTCAACTATGACCAATCTATGGTTCAAGTTATCACTAAATTTATCATTCATGGTAGCTTATATTATTTACCATATGCAAATTCTAAAACTTATACCTCATCATGGCCAAGAACCCCCTGGTTCACATTTATCCTGCGATGTCTCCTTAGTAACTGCAATATAACACATTTGTTGAACAATGAGAGAAGCACCACTTCAAATTGAGAAAAAGAAAGGAAAAAAAAGACAAGCACGTGATCAAACACAGTAGAAAAGCTGGAAAAACCTGAATTACTGAGATACTACTCAAGCAACAAGAACAAAGATGTTAACAATGAAATTAAGAAGGAAAATTTAAAATTAGCATAAGAGAACAGAATCTACAACTCAAAACTCCTCCTTTAAATAGCATGAGGTATGTTGTTTAACCATTGCTAGAATTGTTAGGTTTGATATTTTTCTTTTATATACTAAGCCTTAAGAACCTATTGTTGATTTATTATTGTGATCACTCTTTATTTTATTTATAGTTCTGGACTTTTTGGAATTATTTTTTCATCATTAAACATGCTTTTCCGACATTTCCTAAAATCCCTACTATTCTCTCTCTTCCTGTAATCATTTTTGCTTTTCCCTTCTTTGTCATTCTATTTCTCTTTTCCTTTCTGTCTCCCATTATTTGTACCTATATTTGTTTTCCATTAATTATCTACTTTAGCTGTCAGAATTAAGATTTTTTTTTTGCTCTTTCCTAAAATGAGTAGTTACCTTTGACAATGGTATGGAGCTTATGCCACGGCATTTTATAACAACTATAGATTTACAAATTTGAAAACTCAAAAAAATGGAAAAAAACAGCAATTTATTGTTGCATATGTTAGCTTTATGTAATGTGAAACATAATTAAATCAACCCAAGAAATTATTTTTTCAAAGAACAATTCTTTAACCCCAGAAAAAAGAGATCTAAGTTCAAAATTGCTCAAACTTTACAAATCAATAATAAGAATAATTAAATGAGCCAAAACCTTAAAATCTTAAGCATGTCACCCCTTTTTCTTGACCTCTTCTTTTCCTTTCCTTTTATTCCCTAAGGGCCTATTTGGTTTGAGGGAAATGGAAAGAAGGGGAGGGAGGGAAATTGAAGGATATTTCTTACCCTCCCCTCCCTTCCCTTCCCCTCCCCTCCATTTCCCTAAAACCAAATAAAAGATGAACTTGCAAAAGCAATTATATTGAGGTACAAAACCAAGCCTCACCCCCTCATATAAAACCCAACACATAACTTGGAAGCAAAACTGATTTAAGATACCTGATTTATATAACTTAATCTGGAGACACCAGCTACTAACTTCGCCACATCATTGCCAAATTCGGCTTCTATACTGAGCAAAGTCTCACATGTGTCATCAACCACATCATGGAGTATCCCAGCCACAACTGTGTGAACAGCCTGCATCAGGCATCAGGCATCAGGCATCAGGCATTAGGATTTTATTGAAGGAATGAACTTGGGACAATGTTTTCAAGGAACCAAAGCAACAAGGAAAGACTACAACTAAGTATGCACAAAGTTACCAAACATGCAATATAATTATCAGAAATTGCCAATGTTGATCATTGCAATTAGACACAAACAATTATACCATGCTGCTAGTACATTCAATAAGCTGGGTAAACTAAAGACCTTTAATCTAGAATATTCCAACCCAATAGATGATAGAAGCTTACTCAACTTCTAATAGTTACAGAGATTTGTTGATAGAGTGACAGAACAGTCTAATTTAAAAGCAAAGAAAAGAATACATTACTAATGCAATATTTCTTCACATTCACAAAAAAGACCAAAAAAAAAAAAAAATCATGTAAACAAAAGAAACGTTCAAAAACAATTGAAAACTATTACTATCTACCCTTTCTTACCATCACCACATGAAGTACACAACTAACCCCTTTTTTCTTTGCTTAACTTAAAAACTTAAAAAAGATTATCTGATCCCCAAAGATTATCACCAAAAAAGAGGAGAATAAACACAAAAAATTGCAAATAGTGTTAGATTAGGCTTTTATAGGATTCCATACTCGTTGCCCGCTAGATGGAACCAACATGGCTAGGATTCTTCCTGTATGAATGCAGTGTGATAAATATGGGTCTCCTGTTTTGCGGAATTGTCCATGGTGAGCTCTTTTTGCAAATGCAATAGCCTTTTGCACCTGCCTTCACAAATTCAGGGTTTTAGTCCCAGAAAATGAGTACTTGCAATTGATGAGGCAAGTAGAGATAGCATAACTTCGGGTCTTTAAATATTGGACAGCCAGTTACATCTACTCCTTCGACTGTAAAAGAATCTGTTGGCAAGAAAAAAAAAAAAAACTGTAAAAGAATCTTCTCCACAAACAAACACAAACAATTGCTCCAAAAAAGAAAAAAAAAAAAAAGAAACAAAACCAAAAACAGCATATGCTTCCAAATGATCAAACGTTAAGAAGACCTGGTTGCTCCTCCAGTTTGGGCCACAAGAAGTCGACCTTGGTGGAGAGACAAGCACCCGAGGCGATGGCAACGGCTGTGACAGCAACGTGGGTGATGGTGGAGGTGATGGCGCCATGGATAGCGGGGACAGCACCAGAAGAAGCAGCGGCGATGGCGTTTAAAGAAACGGAAATAGTGAATTTGGTTGGGTAACACCTGAATTTTGCGGCAGCATGGGGATGGAATCGGAGAAGTGTAGAGGACTTGTGAGCGAGAAACATGGTAGATTGGGTAGACATTTGGTGAAAAATCAGTTAAAAAATGGAAACGGGATTTGGTGTGTGGCTATGAATCCGTTATTTCTTTGTGGGACAACCGGACAAGCTTTGCCGGGCCGTACCAGCAACAGCAACAGTGCAGAACCACGCAAATCAGTTTTTCTTTTTTTCTTTTTTCTGAGTGAATGAAGGGTTTTCTAGATACTGTAGAAAATTAAAAATATCATTATTAATTCTTATTCATGATTTTTTTTTTTTTGTTATTAGTATAAAATATCGCAGTATAATAAAAAATGTTTTCACAAAAAAGAAAAAAAATTCAATTATTAAACGTCACAGAAAATTGTGTGAAAAAGATTACTAAAAAATAATTTCCAATTATTTTCCTTTTTTGCTTAGATAAATGTGCGGTATGATGGTTTATAATATTAATTTTGCCTAATTAATTTATTAATATTTGTTCTTATTAATAATGTAAGGAATCTTAGAAGTAGAAGAAATAGTTAACTATTAACTTTATTATTATACTAAACACTCAAACACTTTTTAAATTCAGGGCATATAAAAAATATTTATTTTGTTTTTAATAATTTAATTAACATACAATATGTTTAGTTTAAGCAAAAAAAAAAAGGAGAATTTGTTATTCAATCAAACTAAGGTGTTTTGATAAAATCTAAATTTGATTGGATGAAAATTTTTTATTTCCCTCCCTTGTCTTCAACCAAACACACCTCTAAGTCTTGTTTGGTTGGGAAGGAAAGTTTCCCCTAATTTTTCTCCTCCTATTTTGTCAAACATCTCTACTAGGGCTTTACTAGCAAAATTTTGCACATTCCCATCTTTCACACCAATGTACCTATTTATGCTTCATTGACAAAGTTCAAGTCTTTACAAAATTTGTCAACTCAACTTAGACACAGATTCATATGTTTAGTTTGATGATGTCTTGGCAATAACATCGTCATCACTAACATCCTTGAAAGTAAAGAATTCCTAGCAATAACATCCTCAACATTAATGTCCCTAACAATGACAACGCTTTGGCAATGATATCCTCATCATTGATGTTTAGACATTAACATCCTTGGCATTAACATCTTCATCACTAGCATACCCTTATCATTGACACAAGTTTTTTACTAATTACCAACAATGGTTTCATTTGGTATTGGCTTCCTTCTTGTTGTCAACGTTCTCACCAATATCTTCTCCATGATCATCCTCATCTTTAAAACAAAAAAGATATCAAATTTTGATAAAATTATTGTCAAACAACAAAAAGTTCTACTTCGACAAAATTGATGCTATTCTACTTGTTAGGGAGTGCACAAGGGAGTCCAACAATACAAAGATAATAACAACAAGCACAAGTGCAATGTCAAGCATTGTCAAGTAATAAAGCGTATGATTTTGGCAAAGCATAGTTATGATAAGTGTTATCAATATGATACTACAACGATTGTCAAGCCACATGAAAGCGATAATGACAAGTTTAGCATTAAGAGTTGCTGTCAAACAACAAGAAGGTGGCAAATGAGTAGTCCAATATCAACAATTTTGTGAACGACAAGAGGCCCAATCTCAAAAGGTTCATATTATCACAAGTGCCAAACAATACTGTTAACAATGGCATGCTCACAAATTTGATGAATTTCACTCTAACATACAAACTGTCATTGTGTTCTCTTAACATTAACAATGACAAAACTCACTCATAATACTTCTTGTCACTCCTAAGTGTCCTAATGACAAACTTAACAATTTGATAGTCCTTCACTGATTTGCATTGTCAAATCTTAAAAAGGAGTTTCGTTATCTTTTCTCTTATTGTTATTCATAACATAATATCAATACTAACAAATTCAACACCCACATTGTTGATGGAAAAACATCATATTTGACAAAATCAATTTAAGCAAGCAATCTCTACATTTGCCGGCAATGTTAAAATCTTGAACTCACGTCAAAAAATTGTTTATATCAATGACAAGTCAAAAAGTGATGTGACTAACTTTGATGAAGAACATGGGGAATATGTTGTCAAGGATTGGGTTTGCTAGTCAATGTAACTCAAGGGAAGAGACTTTTGTATGTCAAAATCTGCAACTAAAGCTTTTGATGATGTCGGGGTTATCAAACTGCAGATGATGTTTCAACAGAGCAACGAAGTCAGATTGTCTTATGGCTCGCTAGTTTAGATGTCAGAGCTAGCTTGCTTGCTTAACATCCTTAACAAAGCAAAGAAAAATCCCCTCCTTGTAGAATGAACAACAATCATCATGGAAAATTAAAGACAATAAGATAATTGCACCTTCATATTACACTGTGCATGCTATAAACTCCCTTCTTTGCATTTCTTAATCCATTTACACATAGATCAACAAAAGAGGAAAGATTACAAGAAGATGGTGAAAGAAGAAGTGACAAATTTTGAAAAGCTTGCCACTAAAGTGAAACATTGTTTCTGCGAAAGGATCCTTTAACATACAAGCTCACTTCATGAGGAAGATGGTGAAAAAGCTTCCTATTTTGGCAAAGCCAGTGAAACGTATGTCATGAAAGCCCGAAAAAGAGCGTGGATGATGCATTGGCACCATCATCTTGGAGCTTTTGCTAAGATCTACAAATTTCATGGAATATATCATAGGTTTTAGAAGGATTTGGTAGCTAAATGCGAAAAATTATTAAAGAAAAATGCCTATTAAGTTGCACTTCTTAGATTTTAACTTAAAACATTGCTAACATAGACAATTGAAGAAAAAATTATTGTTGTTAAAAGAAAATACATAACGATAGGGATGCAACTAAGGGTAAATGTACAATAATAAGATAAATATAACAACCAAATGTGAGTCGACAAACTAAGCAAAGTTATGACATATAATTTTAATAACAAAACCGATTAGAATGTCAATACAAGATTAACAACTTTAAAACTAAAATATAGAATCCCAAAAAATAAAAATAAAAATAAATGAAATAACAGTAAGTTAAAAAGGATTAACGGAATAATGCCAACGAACTTCGTGATTTTACGTTATGAAATGAAAATATTTCCAACTTTTCTAGATTATAAAAATCATTTTTTGTACATAGTATTATTTACTTATAATAAGAGATTAATTTAGAATTATAATTCAGTAAGTGTACTTTTATGTTAACAATTACTTTAAAAAGAAACTATAAACCCTAATTTGGCCCCTAGTTTGTGTATGTCTATATGATTAAGTACCATTTACAAAAAATTCTTATTACCATTACTTACTCATTTATCTTTATACTAAAAATAATTAAAATTTATATCACGAATTTTTATATTAAAAAGCTAATTATCTTTAAAAAATTAAAATAAAATATATATAAATCTTACATTTATA
>BPVZ01000027.1:1719416-1739290 GCA_020521535.1 Rubroshorea leprosula | reverse complement strand
TACACTAAAATTCTGTACACACTCATTAATTATAGCTAGATTTCAGGAGAACAACACTGTACTTCTTGTTTACATCTATTTCCAAAATATGCAGAAAAGTTTACCAAGTCACCAACTCATCACCAGAAGAGTTAACGGACACATAGAACACAGATAACAAAATATGAGAAAGCATCCATCTCCCAAAGAATTCTATTCTATCTTGTAGACATTTAACATAAACCCCTATTCTAAGAATTATAAAACTATCAGATAGCAGTCAAATTTCCATGATACCTGCAGTCCCAATAAGCTTGCATTAACAGCAGGATTATCCATATTATGATGTGCTTCAAACAGTTCCAAAACCATGGAATTCCAATAGTCCAAGCAAACCTATTCAATCAGAGGATCAGCAACATATCAATTTAAACAATTTTAACAATAATTATTAACAAAAATACAATTGAAAAGCCAAGATACCTTAAAGACTTCTGTATCATCCACATAAGAGATGTTAATGAGATATTCAAGACCTATCAGCAGTGCAGATATATTCTCCTGGGAATTTTCTAATACCCGAATATGGAACTGCATTAAAAGGGAAAAATTCAAGCAAAATAATCACAAAAAAGCCTATCCAAATAGAGGCAGCAATTTGCCAACATAATTAACTACCAACTAAATAATCTAGTCATTAAATATTCTAAATATCAGAGAAAAAATTTTCTGCATGCCTAATACAAGGGTAAACAATCAACTATGAGCACAAAATGGCATTAGATTTACTTAACAGAGTTTAGATTTTTTTTCCACCCAATACATCAGGGGCCGTAGCAATAGCGTAACAAATAGCCACACCGCAACTGTAATAAACCATAAGTTTGGACTTAACCCACCAAGAAATGAAAAGAAAAACATGTATCAATCAACAAAAAAGCCAAACACAGGAATATAAGGGTTTGGACCAAAAATTTCACTAAGAAAACCATCTTTAGGGCAAAAATTATAATTAGACTTGAGAGAACTTGCCTTGTAGAATGAAGTGAAGAACAGCGCCAAATTCTGAATAAATGCCTGAATAATTAAGAAATAAAAAAGATAAGAACAGGTGAGAATAGAGTATATTGTACTTTATGCATGGCTGGAGGATTGTAATAGAAAAAATACCTGTTCTTCACTATTTCCATGAGCATAAGCTTCAGGGATGTTTGTAGTTGTAGGAAGAATAGCCTAAGAACATACAAAGAAAGCACGTAGACGTAAGCCAGGAAAACAATATATATATATATATATGAAGAAAAAATATATAAAATTCTTACAGCGGACAAGTATACCTGCAACTGGACCATAAATACTGTGTACATCTTAACATATTGAACATCATAGTAGTCCCCAAAATTTAAGGCTGCAACCTGTAAAAATTTAAAGAAATTAAAGAACTAATCTTCTAAGTCAGTAAGTCTTAAAGCAAGGATAATTATAAAAAAAATGTGTAAGAAAAGTACCTCCGTCAAACATTGGATGGTAAGATTCCGATATGAAGGCACAGGAAAAAATTTGAGGAGTGTTTCCAGCTATTGGACATGGGGATGTGAAAAAAAATATCTTAAAAACAAATACAGGTACAAATAAACTATGAAGTGTAATCATTCAGGAAGATCAACAATTATCGCATAAGAAAGACCATACCAATGGGGACTCAAAAATAAAACCGAGGGGAATCCAAGAAAGAAAAGCATGCAATGTGGAGAGTGTTGCTCTTATGAGTTCAGGTCTTTGTGATGCTGATAATACATACATGCATAACTCATGAATGAGTTGAAACTCACTGTAAAGAACACAAAAAGAAATCTTTAGTAATTGAAAAATGAATAAAATAAAATGAACTGCAGACAGTTAAACCTTACTTGGAACAAAAATTCATTTAGCATTAAAAGAAAAAAAAAAAGCATCAGAAGAATGTAACGATTATATTAGTTGCTTAAATAGCACAAATGACCCCTGAACAAAGGTAAAGGACAGCAAATGATAGTTTCTTATTAAATCTGGACAAAAGCAAATGCATCCACAGATTAGGCAACTTTAAACAACTTCAGAGGACTAGTATATTCCACTAAGAATGTTACATCTGCTTTCTGCCAACAATATCCACTTCTCAAAAATGTCTACAAGTCAAATCCCAGAGAAAATTAAGTGATGTCAGAATTATGCAGCAAACACAAAGCTCCTATAAGGAGAAGAATGAAACAAAAGGATAAAAATTCCTAAGAGGTCACATAACCATAATAAAGTGTATCATTGTTCTGACAGCCAAAATACAGTATTGTTATGTTGAACAAAGAACATAGATGCTGGTCATATATGATGTAGACAAACATGGCCATCAATGTGTCAATAAAAGCCCATAATTATCATTACAAGGCAAGTCTGAAAAAGTAGAGGCCAAAAAATATAGCAAAGTAAATAAATTCTATATAAACTAAGTCAAGTGTCTTACATGGCAAATCTCAAAAAGTAAAGGTCTGACAATATAGAAATGCATATCAATTTAATAATTTTCTTTTACAAAGCTGTAACTTTGCATGTTTTACCAGACAAGCACCCTTTTCCAATTCTTTTCCATGATTCTGTTTTTCAACAAAGGTTACAACATTTCCACATACCATAGAGCAAAATTTAATATTTCTATAGCTCTTTTCATTGTTAAATCTGAAAAGCCTGTAAGCCAAAGAATGAAACAAAAGGGAAAAAGAATGACAAGCCCACAAAAGCATGGTATTAAAGTGTAGCTATTCAATGCCCAAAAAAAGTGATTTCTCAAACATTACATCATACAAAGAAATGCTGGTCACGTATGTAAACTGACAAGGTTGTCTACATGTCAAAAATGACATAATTATCCTATACAGCAAATCTCAACAAGTCAAGGACCAAGAATATAGCAGAGTATACAAATTCTATACATGCCCAAGAGTTCTACATGGCAATAGGAAAATCTCAAAAAGTAAAAGCCTGAGAATGCAGAAATGTACATCAACTTAACAATTTTCTTTCACATAGCTATATACAATGCCTTTGCATTTCTTAAAGGTTAAGTATCTTCTTCCAATTCATTTTCATGATTCTGTTGTTTTACCATGTATACAAAATTTCTCAATTGGTAGTTGGCAATGAGGATTGCATATTATGGTGTTCAATGGAAGTGCTGGATACAGAGCTAGAAAGGCATATGTGCTGATGACTGATCACAATTGCTACTTAGACAGGGACCTGTGAATGATGATTTGGAGCCCCCTGTATTCCATCAAAAGTAACTGCATTTTTAAGTAGAAGAATAGTGTTTTGTGAGGTTGTACTGTTGAGGATGTAGGTCATTTGTCCTTAAAATGTGAAGTCCTTCACTTTGTGGATGAAATGCTGTAGGTGGTGGGGATTCAACTTTGTTTGAACAGACTCTTTATTTGGTTTTTACAGGCAGTTTGTGTTTTGGTTCAGCATATTTGGAAGGAAAAGCCATGAAGTTGGTGCTGCTGTGTTCTAAACCATGCTGTGGTCAATTTAGAATTCAAGAAACAGATTGATTTTTCAAATGAGGTGTGGGATTGGGATGAAAACAGAGTTTTCAATTTAGTTCAAATGAGGAACGTTGTCTGTATTAAAGGAAAATTGGAGGATGCTGCATTTTCTTTCTGTAATTGGAAGTTGTTTCCTGAACTGTGTCTAGAGGAGATTAGTTTGAGAAGATGCTGATTAATGCTTGAGCTTGGTTGGGGCATTTTTTGGGTTGCAGTTTGTTAGGCTGATTTTGTTCTGTTTTGTTGTTTAATAATTGGACACATGATTAGCTCACTGCCATGTAAGTGTTTAGTTTGGGAATAACTGATTTAAGCATTGGAATACCACTTGTAATCCCTTCAATAAGTATGCGTTTTTTTCTTTGCTTGTGTGGTTGTGTGGGTGTGTGCATACATATTATATTTCTCAATACTATAGAGCAAACTTATGTTTCTAAATCAACCAGTTCATTCAGCAAATAAAGCACATCAGAAGGGAAAAACAAATTTTGGAGCTGTGAGAAATACACATAGCTGACAGCACAGTTATCATGCAAGGGCTTTCCTCTGGGAAAGTAACAGAGGAAAAGGCTTGCTAAAGATGACAGGGTGATCTGCAACCTTTACCTGTTAAGTGATTGCTTAAGCTCTTTGATCTTCTGTTGGGTCATTTCTCCCCTTGAGAAATCAAAAGTTTCTTCACTCAGAAGCTGACAAAGCAACAGATTGTCATTTTAATGTCCTGTAACCAGTTTTAGAAAGTGATAAGTATGAAAAAAATTCTTACTTTCAATATTGCCATGCAATTCTCACAAATTGTTTCACTTGTTTTTGCTGCTGCAACAAGATCAGGAATAAAGCTCTGCCATCTAGATGGCCAATCATGCTTTAAAATCTGTATATTCAGAAGATATATCATACATGATCATTCAGACATAACAGCATAAACTAACATTGAAAGAGCCCTTTCTTTCATAAAATATGTTCATTGGACTTTCTGTTAAAAAATATAACTAGTAAGAAAGTAAAAATCAAAATATAATAAACACCATAGCTTCTACCAAGCACAAAGCACCTTAAAGATCCCTTTCATACTAAAAACTATTTACTCTGGCAGGTGAGTTGATACCTGAACCAATATGATATTCAGCTTGTTGACATAGAGTCTTTCTGATCGAAAAGAAGCCTCGTTACTTGATAACTATTGCAAGGTACACATTAAAATTAAAATAGTAGTAAAAGAAAAATAGACAACAAAAAACTCTAAAAAATAAGGTAAAATAAAGACATCACATGAACTCTCCCCTACTACCTAAATTTAAAAGATAACAGTATTGTTGTACCTGTACAATGACTTCAGAAATGTAATTTTTCATTCCACCTCGTTGTTCAACAGGTAAAGCATTCCACCTGTACTTGATAACACCTTCAAGAACCTGCCCCCATGATGGAAAAGAGGTATCTAAGATCAGCCAAATGGAAGTAGGATTTCAAATGTTCATAAGCAAGTTCTTTATACCAATTGTGCAATTTGACTATCAAAAGTTCTTCCAAAACATGGATCAATTGGTTATTATAAACAACAACAACAACAACAACAACAAAAGAAAATGGATCAATTGCCCAGTTACATGCATGTCACAACATGGAAAAAGAACTCTATTAAAGAGTTGAGGGGAAAGATAAAGATTACCAGCCACCCAATGTAAAGAAAAACACAAAAAAATAAAAATAAAAATAAAAAGTAACATGGTGGAGCAGGTAGAGCTATGATCTGCTTAGGATTTTGGCATTAAGCTGATAATACAGTAAAACAAACACTCTCAACAACATTCTGAGACCACAGATTTAAGAAGGCCTATTATGTAACTTCATTGCTCCATCATCATCAATTGCAAGGCCCAATTAGTACTCTTTTTAACAAAGCCCCAGCCACCCCATCATTTTCTAATTCTTTGAACAACAAAACTCTTTTAAATCTACAGTAACAGACATTAAATGCTAGATTTCAATTATCATGCAAAAGACCTCAAAAGCTTTCCAAGAAGAAAAGCACAACCCAGGAACTTCCCCATCAAGAATCAGTATCAGCAAATTAGCAAAAACACCCTATAAGAGTTTTTTTTTTTTTTTTTGATGAATAGCACCCTATAAGAGTTAGAATTGAATTTTAATAGATATCCCCTTGAGCGAACTGTAACCAAATATGTCAAGCTGTTGATGCAATTGATTTTGAATTGTCATGATATGTAAGGAAGGTTAATGATGTATGTACATTTAGAATACACAATGACATATTGACGGATAATTACAAATTATGAAGCAGATAACCACTGCAACTGACCTGCAAGGCAAAGAACTTAGTATTCAGGCTCTTTGTATGCTGTAGGATGTGCACAACTTGAAGCCACATGTCTGGATTATTTTGCAGATCTCTCAAGATCTGATCTGCTTGAGATCTCTGCAAAGCAACAAGAGGGGAACAAATGAAAACAGTGAAAACAATTAATGTAAGAGAAAAGAAGACACAATGCACATAGTACAAATAACAGTAATTGCATAATTCAATTTCAATTTTTGTTATAAAATTTATCAAAACAATGAAAAACTAAAAGACTAATAAAATGCCGAAATACACTAGTGGCAACTGCTATCTTTCTCTCCCAGTTTTAAATTAGATTTCTTAATGGCCCATATTAACATGTTTCTGGCAGCTTTCTACTTACCATCATAATATTATTAAGAGCAAAAGAAGTGGGACTTCAGTCTCCTACCTGTAATCAGGTCACCAATTTTCTTGACCTTCCAGAATCAGCAGGCATCTAGAAGACATACCAGAGTAACCCATTTCAAACAAACATGACATCCACTTATCTTAAACCTACAAATTTCCCTCACTTTCCAATATAATATCATGGAGGCTAAACTGTATATTTATTGGTCATGAAAAACCAAGATGATTTAAAATTTTTGTGTGCTTTTCATTACTAATTGAAATTATTACGTTTTATAAACCCTAATAGATTAAGGCCAATAGTTCCACGTGCCATTACACACACACAAAAAGAAAGAAAGAAAAAAAAAAGGATGCAAAAAACCAAAAAAAAAAAAAACAAAAAACAAAAAAAGAATTACCCAAAGCAAGGGTTTTGGCACATTAAACCTTCAAAAGCCAGTAATTGAATGCCGCTATCCAATTTTCCTCATACTGTCTAGGGAATCAAGTAGATTTTACAACTTGAAAAAAGCCTGAGTAAAAGAATGTACACATTAAACCCTAGTACTCGAGAAACTCCTATGCACTCGCAAAAATAACCCACAGGATTCCAGAAACTCACAATTCCCGCACACTTCCCTACAGTTCCTCTCAAAGCCAAGGAGAAAGGCAACCAAACGAGACAAGCAGAGGCTCAGCGACCCCGCACCCACTTCACAAACAGAAAGTAAAGACACAACAGAGAAAGAACCTTATCCCTCACCTCTTCTTTAGATCCGGTACCATAGAAAGCTGCAACGGTAGCGTCGAGCAAGGAGACGTCAATCGGCTGGCTCAAATCTCTCAGTCTTTCGGCAGCCATATCCAAATCCAAGAGATAAAGGCAAAGTAGCAAACTGGTCTGATGCTACAAACTGTAACGACCAAACCCTAACAAAGAAAAAAGCAGAGAGTATCTGAAAGGGGAGAGGGTTTAACGCGGAGGAGAGAGAAAATGCGTGTGTATATATTAAAAAATGGTTAAATGTAGTTTTTAATTTTGAATATCTTCAGTGTTTAAACTATTTTTAAAATTTTTTTCATCTTTAAATTATAATTTAAAATTTTTTGATATTTTCATTAGTTTGTCAGTTAAAAGTCCGTTTGTCAGTTAAGAGTCCGTCTGTCTAGAGCTTTTTGATGAAAATCATGTTTAAAAGAATTTGTTGTAGAAATTTTCTTCATAAAAAGTTTAAGCATTCAGTAAGTATATTTAGAATTTAAGGGATATTTAGATTTGTTATTTTGATCTAATTAATAATTTCTAGTTAATATTTAATAATTAATAATATTTTATTATTTATAATTTAAAATATTTTATTCAATTTAACTAGAATCACTAATTGTTATTTATAAAGTCCAAACCAGATACTTTTTAAATTGTTAAGGATGTTAATAATTATTTTTTTATTTTAATTATATAATAAAAGGTAATCATTTCTTATTTTTAATTTCATTCTGTATGCATGCTATATGACTTAAATTTAGGATCTTTTACTTTTAACAAAAAAATATAATTATTGAATTATTTAGATTATCAATAAAGATGTTAATAGTTATTAGTTGATTTTTTATTATAAACAATAAATTTTAACCACAAATATCCCTTAAAATTGTTTAATAAATTTTTTATAGTATCTTTTAATCTAATATAACACTGAAATAAATGAAAAAGGTGTTTTTATAAAAGAGATTCACTGTCTTCATTTTTTATAGTTTTGTTTAACATTTATGATTATAAATAAATTCTTCATATTTATAAAAACATACTAAGTAATTAACTATTTTAGTAAATAAATACTAATATTTTTATATTGAAAAATAAAATGTGTTACACAAGAGCAGATCCAGGATTTGATGGCAGAGGGCAAAGTTTTTTTAAAAAAATAGTGATTAAAAGGAAACTCGATAAATGCTTTCAAATGGCCACGGCAATAAAAGAATACGGGGCAACAAGAAAACGTGATTTTAAATGTTCATATTTCTTTTATTAGTAATAAAAATAAAAAAGATGCTTAGATGTAAATTCATATAAATAACACAATAACACAAAAAAAAAAAAAGAAAGGGATGATCATCTATGATATCATCAATCTCACATGCCAAAATGAAGAAGTTTGATATATCTTGTATATATGTTTTTTGGAATTTTCCGTAACAATGAATTTTCTTTTATAAACAAATTTAACAAGAGGCAAAAAAATAAAAATTGAAAAAAAAAAAGAGAAACGTGGGAAAGAAGAAAATATTTTATAATCGATCAAAATTTGGAACATTAAATTACTATCAAATTATGAAACACAGAAAATAGTCTAATGTCTATCTGGAGGTTTTTTAGGAAACAAACGTGGGAAAGAAGAAATATGTCAAAAGTTTAGAATTTGTTTTCATTAAATTAAGAGATTTAGACTTATTTTTATATTTAAGGAGTTATTATTAAAGAACTCACTAATTATTATCTCCACATTTAATTTGAATTTAATTACTAAAAGTACAAGAGCTAATAGTGTTTATTATCATAAATGTTAAAAAAAGATATAATAATTATAAATTTTAAATTTTGGGACTAAAACATTTTTTTTACAAAAGTCTAGGGGGCAGCTGCCTACTTGTCCACACATGGCTCTGGATGCTACATGTTGGTCACATAAATAAAAAAAATAAAATTAAAAATTATGTTAAATAATCATCTTGATAATAAAAGTAACCATGAAGTAATTTTTAACATCTCTTCAAGTTGCATATTTTCTCAACAACTTCCAAGACAAACTAAATGGTAATATTTGATAGAAAATGCCACTCCATACTGGGGTTTTTTTTTTTTATCAGCAACATAATAAGAATTTATCAAACGCATACAAAGAATATTTAAACTCACTTATTATAATACACTAGCATTTTTTACTCGCTTTGTGGGTTGTTATAGTGTATTTTGACTATAAAAGAAAAATATATAGCTAAAAATTTGGGATATATTTGGCTGTCGGACTACGCCCAAGTATCCTCGTGACTTCATGAAGGATGCAAACTCAATAATAGTCTAGATAAAGAAAAACGGGTGAAGAGAGGGAAAAAAGGTGAAGTCTTGGTGATGAAAAGAGTGTTTAGGAGCCATTGAAAATGAAGTTAATGGCCAGAGATGAAACGAAGAAGGTGAATGGAGGTTTTGTAGAAGGAGAGAATTGGTGGAGAGAGGATAGGTTGAAATTTTTTTTTTCTTTTTGTTTAGTGATCAAGATATTCTCGAACTAGTTTGTGTGTACTTTAAAATTAATTTATTATCGGTCATGTTAAAGGTAGACCATATAACACCCATATACTTTAGTGAATAGATCATAAATTAGAATGTTTTATTTTAAAGTTTTAGGGACTAAATTAATTAGATTTAAAGTATGTGAACTTTATATGGAATCTTGAAATAATTGGAAACCATCCAATTATATTAATCAAACTAGGTGATGTGGCCAGATCTTAATCAAGTGTTTTGTCTTGTGAAATTGCGGAAGACCCACGGCATCCCATGTAAGATTTTAAAAACAAAATCATCTTTTGACTTAAAAGCCTTTTGGGAGACCTTGACTTTGCTGGATACCCTTTCTCTTCACTTTTTCTATTTGGGCCGAGTGAGAGTATTAGGGCTGCATGGGAACGCACTTTTTAGTAAGAATTCCTTTCAATTTCTATCGTTTGCTTTAATTTGGTATTATAATTTTTATAGGTAAGCATGAGTTAGTTATGGATTTGGGTTAGAATTTTGCATTGATTATAAATTTGCTATAACATACCAAGAATTAGTTTGGGTTAATGAAATTTGACCTTAAATCCTTAATTTAATAGATTTTTGGGCATTTAAATTTTGTTAAAAATAGGTTAAACCCCAAGTTGGTCCATCTATTTTGGCAAAAAAGCCTTTTTTAATCCCTCTACTTAAAAATGCCCTTTTGGTTCTTAAAGTTTGAAATCTGACCTTTTTTAGTTCATCCATTAAGTTTTAATGTTAGATGACGGAAATTTTAAAATAAATGAGCCAAAAAGGAGCTTTTTTCCAAAATAAATGAACGAAATTGTGGTTATTTTTAGCCCTTTTGACCCCTTTTTGGTCTTTCTATTTTGCAATTTTCATCATCTAACATGGTATATATGTAAAACTTAACAGAGAAACTAAAAATGGGCCAGATTTCAAACTTTAGGGACCAAAAATGAGTTTTTTTAAATAGAAAAACTAAAATGGATTTTTTACCAAACTAGAGGGATCAAAATAGAGATTTAACCTTAAAAATATATTAATTTTTGGGTAGATGTACAAGTTTTAAACATAAAAGTGTGTTTTATTTCTATGCTTGAATTTTATTATTAAATAATTTATTATTGTTGTTTTGTGTTATCTTGCACATTTTGTGTGAAGATTTTTGAGGACTTGCATGATAAAACAAAATCTATATATATTTAATTGGAATTTTGAGTGCTGTTCGTGGCTTGAGCATTTGAGTTTTTGTTGATTGTTCATGCATTAATTACATTGTTAAAATAAGAAATTTATTCCTAAATTTGGTGAATGAAACCTATGAATTAGCATTAGAAAATTAATGTTAATTGCTTTAAAATATTGTTGCTTAAGTAGATGATTAAGTGCTATATTTTGTATGTTTTAAACATAAGGTTAAGTAATGCAAATTGTGTGGAATTTAAGTGAATTAATAAATGAAATTATATTCCTATATTATTTTGGATATGTTTTTGAATATACTTGATATGTGTATGCTTTTGTGGTTATGGAATAAATGGACCTAAAATTAAAGTTTAGGATATTCAGTGGATCTTTTAGGGTAATTAATGGACCTCTATGTAGTAATGTAAGTGCTGTAACTAGCTCTAGTATAAGTGCTGTTAGCACACATCAATGTACCACATAGTATTATGTGATTTTTATTATACGTATTTTGATTATGACATTTTATCTACAAGCTATTGGTTTTATGATATGAATTTGAATTAATTGTCATTAGTTTTTCTTTGTTATATTTGATTGTTTTTAGATTATTTTGTGACATACTACTTATTATTTAAATAATAAAACCTGTAAAACTATGACTTTGCTTAATTATATATTATATTCTCTGAGTATGTAAGTCTAAGATTCTTAGGACTCAAATTTATAATTTTAACTTAATATTTACAAGATTTTTAGCTCATGTTATTTCCCCCATTTCAAATCAATGGATTAGAGTAACAATCACCAAGCTTCAAAGTTTTTGGTATATGTTACATATGCTCATCGTACATAAAAGTTAAGACCTCATAATATTTTATGTGAAGGTAAATTGATATATTACCAAAACAATGGTCTTGTTTTTATTATTTTGAAAAAATTTTTTAAAGTATTTGCTCATCTCTATTTTTATATAAATTGTTTTTGTGTATATTATCTATATATTAATGAAAATAGGCTCAGTTTAGATTATTTCACAACTTTGAACACATTAATAATTTTTTTGAAATAATTTTTTTGAAATACTTTTTGTTATATTAGTTTTCATTAGTAAGTTGTTGATTTTTTTTCTATATAGTTTTAAAATAATATAAAAGTAGATTTTTTTTCAATGAAATATTTTATACTTTAAAACTATTTTACTTTTATTGTACTATTTTTCTAAAATTAATATTTGAGGACTCTCGCAAAATAGAGGTTATCTAAAGGAGATGTGTTACAACTTACAAGCCATTCAAAAGATAAGCTGCTACGATAAAGGAAAGGAGATTCATGAAAGAAAGGGAGGTTGTTTTGACAATTTTACCCTTATATAAAAAATAACTATAATTACTAACACTTCATTTGTTACTTTGACTTTTAAAAATTTAGAAATTCCATAATAAAATTAGAAAATTCTATATGATAATTAACTTTAAAGTTTTAGATATTAATTTTAAATTTTTATATCTAATAAGTTGTCAATTTTAATTTTAATTTTAATTTTTTAATTATTAATTTTAATTATTTGAATGTTGAAAACTACAGCCTAAACCACAATTATAATCATACTAAATGGAACTTAAATCTATCAACCAATATGCTCTCCAAACTTTAAAAGATAAAATACAATTTTCTCACAAAGGCATGCTAATCAAAATGGTCTGTAAACCAAAAATGAATTATAATTTTTTTGCCAACGATCTTAATAGCTTAGTGGTCATCTCTTTTTGATAGAAGTAAGAGATTCTAAATTCGAGTCGCATGGCATACGGATAGGGTGAAATAAAACATGAAAGATGATTGCCTCTCATTATACAACCAAGATAAAAAAAAAATTACAACTTTTTCACAAAAAAAAAAAAATCATTTTATGAGATTTTTTAGTATTATTAAGATTGAGATTGTCTCAAAATCAATAAAAAAATTACAAATCCACTATTAGAGTCACTTTTACATTCTTTTTAAGGATAAAAGAAGAAAATAAAATAATATATTTAAGTAAAAAAAAAAGAAAAAAAATGATAGTAAGGTAGAGAGTCAAAGAGACTATTTTTTTTTAAGTGAGAAAAAAAAAAAGACAATAAGAGTAGAGAGAAAAAAGAACTAAAAAGGATTAATTGATTTCATTCTTCTTATTATTAGTTTAATATTAGTTTATTAAATGATTATAAGTCCATACACAACCCACTGAGACAAAGGAAAAAAAAAGGGGAAAAAAAAAACCTCAAAAATGTGCCTGAAAAAAAAAAAATCATCACAACCTACACACCTCACAAACAGGTGATTCAAAAGAAAAACTATTTTGTTGCACCAGAGTCAACTTGACTGAGTATCCAAGCTTGCTTTCCCCTTTTTACTGGCCGAAACTTTGCATGTTACATGAATTGATCCTGATTTGAATTGATAAAGAGTAGTCACTTCCCCACCAGTGGTAGCATCTTTGACATAATCGTTGGACAACTTTCAATAGTGTAAGTTTATTCCAAGTTATATCAAAAAATTTCCTATGTACAAAAAAAAAAAAAAAAAAAAAACATATACATTTTCATCAACATTAGAATTATTATCCATTTAAATATTAATTCACAAGCACTTACAACTTCAGCTGCCTTGATTCAGGTGCGTCTAACTCTTGGTCTAAATCAAAATTCAAATTGCAATAGTAGCTCCTTATTCCTCATTTCCCCCAAATTTCCTCCTAATTCAAAAAATATATATATATTATATCCACAAAATCTTACTTTAAGACTTACCCCTAATTGGATCTTGATCTTAATTGGCCTATTACCTCAAATGGGATTTATGATGAGATAATTAATATAGAAACAATTCTCCTTAATAATGTGTTATAAAATAATTAAAGAAACAAGTAAAAAAAAGAAAGAATTAAAGAGACATTGACAGGTAATGAAAATAAATGTAATATTTTTATTATTTTCTTCACTCCATTTGCAAAAACAGAAGTCTTGTATATAGGTTAAATGGTTGGTAAGAGTTATAAAAATTGAACACAGACTACTTAAGGGTCTATAAGGAATAATCACCAACAAAGTTACGGTGTTATATGGTAAGACATAACTATCATTGTAATTGCATAAGAAAGTGGGGTATTAATAAGCATGTAATGTGTTAGAAAAATTGGGATCAAAAAGTGCCTTAATAGAGTGTGTTAATAGATATTTCAATTAATTAAGAACTTGAAATTTTAATTTAAAAATATTAAGTTAAACCTTGAGTCTAATGAAAAAGATTTGAAAAATGTGAGAATAATCACCTTTTGTTTAATTAATTATAAGTGTATTAAAATTTAAGAGTAAGAAATTAAATATTTATAATAAATTTGATTTATAAATAGCTAAAAGAAAAAGGCAATAAAAGATGCTTTGAGAGTGTGGTTGAGAGTTTTTTTATGTAGTCACATAATATTTTTAGATATATGTGTGTTTGATAATATTTTTTTTCAAACTGTTTTTCTAAAAACTATAAAAGGTCACAGCAGATCTATAATAATTTTATGTATAAAGTTAAAAGCCTCATTTCGAAACTTTTTAACTATGAATTTTACGGAAGACACTTAATATTTAATATAATTGTAAAATTACTTATTAAAACTCAATTTCATATAATTGAATTACATCATAATTTATAATACTTTATAATTAAATTTTTTTAAAAACATAAATTATTAAAAAATAATAATTATTATATATTTTAATAATTATATATCTTATAATATTTTTAAAATTTTAATTAATAATTAATAAAATCTATTATATTTCATCTATAATATTTTTAAAAAATAAATAACTAAACACCAAAATAACTTTCAGTTATAGTTACAATACAATCACACTTAAACACCACCATAATTACAATTATAACACTTTACAATAATTTGAAATGCACCCATAAACACACCCATAATCATAAACGCTCCCATAATCAATAATCAATGTCAAAACAATCTTGTTTCAAATTTAAGTACTTTAAAAATAAATTATTTTAATTTTTAAGGGAATTTAGTACTTTTCGAATAGAAATTTTCTGAAAGAAAATAATTTTAAATATCAAAGGTTCCACTAAGAAACATCTTTTCCTATAAGAGGAGTGCTAGGGGCACTCGCCTCCTGCACTCCCCGGCCAACACTTTCATTTTTATTGAGCCACGTTATTCTGGTTTGCAAGAGGTTGCACCATAAAGCCGGAAACAAGGTTACGTGACCCAATCGTTGAAAGGAGAAGTGTTGGCCGGAGAGTGCAAGAGGAGGCGAGTGCCCCTAGCACTGCTCTTCATATAAAATTGGTTAAACCCCTATTTTGGTCCCTGAACTATTGTACGGACCCCAATTTGGTCTTTAAACTAAAAAAATCTCTAATTTGGTCCTTAAACTATTGTACGGACCCTTAATTGATCCCTAAACTATTGTATGGACTCCCAAGTTAGTCCTTAAACTATTGTATAGATACCCAATTTGGTCCTTATTGTTTATCAATTTAACTCCAATTTGGTCCTTCTGTTAAATAATAGCTCAAGGACCAAATTGGGGTGAAATTATAAACAGTAAAGACCAAATTAGGGGTCCGTACAATAGTTCAAAGACCAACTTAGGATAAATTATAAACAGTGGGACCAAATCGGAGGTCTATACAATAGTTCAGGGACCAAAATGGGGATTTAACCCATAAATTTGATAGCTATAAAAATAGATGGAGCCTACCATTTCCCTGTACGGAAGGACTCAAAAGATTTCAATTTCTGACCGCTGTTTTTTAGCGGTTCAGTGGAGACCACCTCCCATTATCATTACCCATCCCCAATCCGCCAATAAAAGCATGCCATCTCTGCTCTTTTGGTCAGATGATTGGAGTGTGAAAAAGTAATGCTGAGATGGTGTATTTTTATTGGGATACAGCAGAAGGTCTCCCCCGATCCATGCAGACTTCTGCAAGAGTAAAGTTCTAGTCATGGCTGCTGCTCCTGCTCTCCCCATTGTTCATATTCCATTATCTCTGGGAACCCAATCTTTCCGCAGAAATTCCCTTCTCAAATCATCCAGACTGACTGGTATGTCTCCACATTTCCTCCTTCTTCCTGGAATTGTCCCTTTATGGCTCTAATTATGCTATGTACATTTTAGGTTCTTCTTCATTTGGTACAATTAAGTGCGCCTCTTCGAACGGGAGAGACACCGACTTAGATGACAATGGGGTCAAGAGCTCGGAACAGCAAGTGGAAGACAAACGCCGTGCGGATTTGTATGATCGTATTGCTTCTGGAGAATTCACAGTACAGCAATCTAAGTATGATTTGCTTCCTTCTAACTGTCAATTTTAATTATTTTTTTTTTAGTTATCTATTTTCTACAATCATGAGAAAATGCATATAATTTGCTCAAAGAAGCTGATTGAACCTTGCTGGAGTGTAATAATCTATGCTTGCTTAATTATTTAGATGCTTTTTGGTATCACATCCTATTCCTGACTTTTGTTTTGGTTTTCAGAAAAATGGAAACCAATGGAAAAAAGTTTTTTTGGTTAAGATTCTTGGTTTTTGCAAAAGTGAATTCTTTCAATAGTTTTTTTTTTTTTTTCAACTTTTTGAAAACTAAAATAATCTAATTTTCAAATTTGCTTTGTGGTTTGTAAGTTTTTAAAATTTTGGAAGTGATGCCAATTCTGTACCTTAAATTTTCATCCCAGAAACTATTTTGATATGCTTAATGTCCACTAAGAGGTAGGCTAATGAAATTTTATTGTTCAATCTTGGTGAGACATCTTTTGGATACTGCTTACCGTGTTTGTATTTCTTTACACATGCATAAGAAAATAAAAAGAACTTTGGGAGAAATGTGTTTTGCTTCAATTGTTGTGTGCGTTTTTTTTTAACTATAAAGATTTGTCTAACTTGTGGCATCTGGAACAAAGTTTTCCATCTCGTTTGAGGAATGGCTTGTCAAATATGGGTGTTCCCAGTGAAATTCTTCAATTCTTATTCAAGTGGATTGGTGATGGTGAAGACTATCCAAAAATTCCAGAAGCAAAAGGTTCAGCTAGTGCCATCCAAAGTGAGGCCTTCTTCATTCCCTTGTATGAGCTTTACCTCAGATATGGTGGAATTTTCCGGTTGTCTTTTGGGCCCAAGGTTCTTCTTGTTCCATCTCCCTATACTCTCCTTGAAATCACTTTATAATTTTGTTTCAGAGTAATTAAATTTTCTTTTCTACCACTAAGAAGGAATGACTTTTATTTCTGCAGTCAGTTTTGATTGTTTCTGATCCTTCCATTGCTAAGCATATATTACGTGACAATTCAAGGGCTTATTCAAAGGTATACTCGTGTAATTTTTACCTCCTTTTATGGGTGTTAGATTTAATATTGCTTTCTTCCAGTTTCATTGTTCAAATTCCTTGATTTGAAGGGCATATTAGCAGAAATCTTGGAATTTGTCATGGGAAAGGGACTTATTCCAGCTGATGGTGAGATATGGCGTGTTAGACGACGTGCTATAGTTCCAGCACTGCATCAAAAGGTATTGTGTTTAATGTAAATGCTCAATGCTCATTTCATCTTACACTGTCATTGTGACTCATGCTATTCTTTATTTGATCCACAAATGTTGAAATTCTTTAGATTTCTCTGCTACAAAGCAAGCAAGCTGTTACTATATTTGGTATTATGTACTGTTAACTATGCTTATAAAAATCTACGAGGCTGATAGAAAATGAAGGAGCTTAAATTATAGAGAATACATGTGAAAACCCGAACACAATTAACAGAAAGACTTGGTTTCCTATTCCTAGCCATGCTTTTTCTTTCAGAATGGAAACTGATGTACTCCTAAAATGAGGAATGCTAGGCCTTATGAATTGGGCCATGTGGGATATGGATTCTCTTTGATTGGTGATAGGTGGATAGGGATGGCAACAAGGCCTGCAGGGCAGGTGACTGCCTCTCCATTTGTGGGGATGGGGATCCCCTGGTTTTTTTGATGGGGTAGAATTTGGCCCCATCCCCGTTGCCTGCAGGGAATGGATCCTGTGAGGATTCCCTGCCATTGCCAATCTATATTATAAAATTAGTTTATCATTTTTATTTTATTATTTTAAAACAAATGTTTTAAAGAGTTGGGTTAAGGTAAAAAAAGTGTTGGGTTGAGTTTGGTTTAAAGTAATTGGACTTTAGTATTGAGTTAAAATTAAAAATGAGTAATGGGTATGGCCTATGACTACTTAAACTGGGTGGGATTCAATAATTTTTTTTAGTTTTTTAATATTTCACCGGAAACAGGATCCTTGTGGGGACCTGCAGGGTAGGCCCACAAAATTTCACAGGGAGAAATTGTCCCTTGTTCCCGCCCTGCAAGGAGGAATATTCCTCCCCACCTTGCCTCATGGCAAGGAGCCCACGGGCCCAAGGGGATTGGGGAAATTTCCACCCCTGTAGGTGGAATTTTTGGTAAATATATTTAAAATTTAAAGTTATCAACAATTGTAGGGAAGCTATGCGCTCTGTTGCTCAATCATGGGTAGTGTTTGAAGGACAGTAGAGAGAGTGTTGCTAGCATTTCGCACCTGAATTTCATTACATGCTTATGTTTGAAATGCTATCAATTATGATTAGGAAGTGAATCACTGTTTCTCACTAAAATTAAAAGAAAAGTGTTCATCAGTGAATCACTATGATTACAAAGTGAATCACTGTTTCTCACTAAAATTAAAAGAAACGTGTTCATCAGTGAATCGTGAAATGGCTTAAAAAAGATGAGGAATTATAAAAACAGAAGAAAAGAAAAGATGAGGTTCTATAAGGTTGAGATTCCCTTGTTAGATAGAAGCCTTCAGTCATGCTGTGGTGCTACTTCAATATGAGTTGACCCTTTATGTCCTTGGGAATATTTTAAAAACTTTTCAAATGTTTTCTGCTTTTTCTGTTGATTCATTTCCCTTTTTCTCTATTTTTCTGTTCATCTTTAGTACGTAGCTGCTATGATCGGTCTATTTGGTCAAGCTACAGATAGGCTCTGCCAGAAGCTGGATGCTGCTGCAACTGATGGTGAAGATGTTGAGATGGAATCACTTTTCTCCCGTTTGACATTGGATATTATTGGCAAGGCAGTATTTAATTATGACTTTGATTCATTAACAAATGATACCGGGATAGTTGAGGTGCTTTTTTATCTATTTTTTTTCCTTTGTCTATATTATGTCAGCATGGGATTATCATTTCTATAGAATATTGACATAAATTCATCACCATATGATAAATTTCTGATTTCTGTTGTATTTTGGCTAGGACAGGCTGTTTATACTGTTTTGAGAGAAGCTGAAGATCGAAGTATTGCCCCAATTCCATTCTGGGAAATCCCTATTTGGAAAGACATTTCACCACGGCAAAGAAAGGTCACAAAAGCCCTCAAATTGATCAATGATTCTCTGGATGATTTGATCACAATATGCAAGGTAAAGTATTGTGTTTTCTACCCTTGTCTCCTTTCCAACCAATTTCTGTATGTATTTTTTAACATTAGTACACTGCTACAAACACCATGGGCCATGCCCCACTTGCTGTTCATGCATAAAAATTTCACTGTAATATATACCAGCAGGTATATCGTCCTGAAGTTTAGCTTGGGGCATTCAGATATCATCTCAAAATGGTTGGTTTTGGCACTTTATTAGAGAAGCATATGATTGGCTGTTCTTCTAAATCCATCTGAGGAAGATTTTTATCTCCATTAGTGAACATAAGGCAAAATAAATAGATGGGAGCAACTATTGCCAAGATCAATTTCAACTTTCTTTCTCCCATTTTTTACTTTCAGTTAGACAATAATGTTACCCTTTTTATTGAAGAACTTTTTCATTTGTTTCTTGTTTTATCAACATCAGTACTTTTGCTTCTTTTTTTTTAGTCTGTGATATTTGCTGTACATTTTTGTCAAACTCAATAGTGATTCACATGTATTAACTGCAAATTAGAATTTAGAAATTTCACAATCAGTTATTCTGCTTGTAGCATCTCAGTTCACATTTGGATTTCCCTATTCACATGATTATTTTTTTGATCAACCAAATGCTAAATATTATTAAAAGGATCATAAGGGGTACTGAAC
>BPVZ01000027.1:1669451-1679486 GCA_020521535.1 Rubroshorea leprosula | reverse complement strand
GAATAAATCCTATTATAAAATAGAAGAAAATAAAAAAAAAAGAAACTATGGGCTTCGTTTTTGCAACCATGGGCTTCTTAAATTCCGTTGAATGTCGTCCTTTAAAATCCATAATTATTGGGCTAAATCGAGCAAGTGCTACAGTCAGTCGACAAACGATTGTTCAACTTTTCGAGCTGTCCAGAATTATTGGACCGAATGGTGCAAAATCCTGAATTACTCTCCCGTCACCTTCAAACTCCTACCACCAGTACTTAGTATTCGTGTAATTCATGCTTTGAAAAAGTTCTTCCTTATAGAGACGACGAGTTACAATTTCAGTGATTGGCAGGCTGGTATAAGGCTACAATATCATAATATTTTGCTTTCACTCTTACATTATTTAATGTAAAAACGGATTACTACCATTAATCAACTAACCAAAACAAACCACTCTATATAAACAAAATTGCCATAAAAATTGTGAGACGACGACAGAGCAAAATTAAGTGCCTCAATTTGTTCCTCGTGAAGTGGAAAGAGTATTTAGTACTACTTTATCTCCGGAATAAATTGTTGGCAAAAACCCTTCTTAAGCTCTTATACTTACTCCAAAATAACATTTAAGTCCGTAAACTAAAAATGAAGTTGATAAACCCTCAAACTCCACTAACAATACAAACAAATCTTTCTCACAAACAGGCTAAATGTTATTTCATGTTTACTATCACCTTGAAAGCATGAACACTCATGAATAAGCAAGGTTTATTTGCATCATTAATAAAATTGGAGGGCTTATTTACTTCATTTTTAGTTTAGGGGCTTAAATGTTATTTTAGGATAAATTTGAATGCCTAAAAAGGATTTTTGCCTAAACCGTAGGTAGGATCCATTTCAGCCAACATAATGCATGCGACATTAATTAATGGTGGATATTGAACGGAGTCAAATTTGTTTATTGCTTGAAATGGACCGGAATCTTCTAGGAACTAATATATTTGCAAGTATTGTTAGGTATATGTATCATGGGATATTGGTAGATAATGATTTTAAGTCAAATTTAATCATTACTTACAACGAAATTATCAATATAAGATATTTTTAGTATTTTAAATATTAAGATTATTTGTAAAATTGATTAATTAACTATGTTTAATAAAATTTTGTTGTACATTAATTTATTAAAAATATTTAAATTTATTTGTTATATTATTTATGTTATTTTTAATTAATGATCCAAACGTTTTATTTTTTTTTCATTGCCTTTGTATTATTGGCCTTGTTACATTAGAATTCCCTGTTCCTCAACTTTGGTTTCAAATAATACGTTAACAACCACACTGTAGGATTATCAGCTTAGAAACGACAACATTTTCATTGAGGAATTAGTCCAAAAGGGCGATCGAACCCTCCAAAGTTTAATTTCCAATCCCCTGTTCGGACCCAATCCGGGTCGGGGTCCACAATCGGTTCCATTTCCGAGTTTCGGTATGGAATTCGGGCAGAAGAAGGAGCGGGAAAATATACGCAGACGTTAGAGAAATACCGGAGTCGATGCCGGAATCGGTGAAGTTTAAAGATGGGTTAGAAGATATGGTTTTGAGCGCGGAGGAGTCGTGGGAGCAGTTCCCGTCGTGGCATTTTTGCTGTGCAATATGGAAAGAGTAAGCTTCTGCTACATTTTTCTTTTTAATTTAGTTTCCCATGAAGGAATTTGTTAATTCTTCTTTTATCAAATTTGAATAGATTTTGTTTTGCTGGTAAATATGAGCATTGCCATACTGCCCATGTCGGCAGAGTTCAGTTGGAGTCCAACTACTGTTGGTTTGATACAGTCATCTTTCTTCTGGGGTTACCTTCTTACTCTGCTAATTCAATATTTTCTTTTAAGATCACTTCCAGTTTTTATCTGAATGAGTAGATTGTTTTGGATTTTACTCTGATTGTGGTCGTCAGTGACAGATTGCCGGTGGCATAGGGGCTGACACAGTGGGTGGGAAGTCAGTCCTGGCTTTTGTATTGCTACTGTTCTTACTCCTGTTGCTGCCAAAATTGGGTTGCCATTCCTACTTCTTGTTCGTGCTTTCATGGGAATTGGTGAGGTTGGTTCTTTAATTTTCTGGCAACTATAACTTCAATTTTCTGTGATTATGTTTATTTCAAAAATTCCATTGTAGAACCTGTTTTCAAGAGAGGATGGCAACTATTATTTAGTTTTTTCAAACTTTGTATTGATCTGATCCACATAGTATGTAATTGAAGGTTTGTTTTTGTTTCAGGGTGTTGGCCTGCTGCTATGCTTGCCATGAATAACATTTTCTCCAAATGGGTCCCCGTAGCCGAAAGAAGCAGATCACTAGCTCTAGTATACAGTGGGATGTATCTTGGCTCAGTTACTGGTCTGGCCTTTTCACCTTTCTTAATACAGAAGTTTGGATGGCTATCAGTCTTTTTCTCCTTTGGTTCTCTGGGAACAGTCTAGTTTGCTGTATGGCTGAACAAGGTAACCATTATTCAACCATGCTAATCTTTAGTATGTTACTTTGGCAGAATTTTGACTTGCTGAAATTGTAATAGTTCACGTCGTGCACATAATATGTTTGATTGAAGGCAGATACTGTAGTTGTAGTCTACTTCAGTTGTTTGTTACTATACTGAGACCTTCTGACACAAGTGTTTATTCAGTTATTATATTTTCTCTTCTTTGCTAAGGCACATAGTACACCTTTGGAAGATCCTGACCTGAGGCCTCAAGAGAAGAAGCTTCTTGTTACAAAATTTGTTTCCAAGGAACCTGTCAAAACAATCCCCTGGAGTTTGATCCTGTCAAAACCACCTGTCTGGGCCCTGATTGTGTGTCTCACTTCTGTCACAATTGGGGGACATTTATTCTTCTAACTTGGATGCCAACATACCATCATCAAATAAGACATTGTGTTCTTTTGAATGTGCAATTCATTTATTCTTGCAACTCTTGATTGAAACAAAGGTGACTTCAAGGCTCTGACAGATTATCCTGTCCTGTGTCATTTACTTTTATATATACAACATAATTGTACTAAAGCAACCAAGAAACTGGTTTTTGCTTTTAACTTTTGAAGCTGGAAGTGGTTTTGGGATTATATAGTGATTCTTTGAGCTATGTTCGAAAAAGAGAAATTGTTGCTTCTGATTGTGGTATTAATGGAAGTGCCTTTTTTTTTTTTTCCTCCTCCTCCTAATAACACCACTGGTCCTGAAGTTCAATCAAACGGAATCCGAACTTTTTTCTGTTTTGCCCTGGCTTACAATGGCTTTTTCTGCAAATGCGGGAGGGTGGATTGTAGATACACTTGTGAGCAGAGGTTTATCTGTGACTACTGTCCGCAAGGTATCTTTAATTTTCTCATAATATTTTGTTTTCCTGTCCCTTTCCGAAAAATCTGATAATGCCCTCATCACAATCATCTTTTTCTTCATCATTTTTTTTTTCTTTTTTCCTTTTTGTGACTGATACACATTTACATGGTGGCATCTGGCATGCACATCCCTTTGTTCATGTGTCCTTTGTTTCCCTTGTGCTCTGTTGCACGCTTAAAAACTATAGTTTCCTTAGTGATGATTCCTTGGAAGCTTATGTAATATATTCAAACCATCAAGATATTGCCCCTCGATATTCCGTAAGTGTTATTTTGAAATCCTTGTTCAATTCCTCATTTTCCTCTAACTAAACTATAATCTCACTCCGCCATTGACAAAAAGGAAAGAATTTGAAGATCCTTTCTTCACATTTTCTTCTTATTATGAAATCCCACCTTAAAATCCTTCATCCAAACTCAACCTTAAGCTTTTCTGAGGCAAATAACAGATTCACCTTTTATATTGTATTTATTGCTTTAGGGAGTACTGCTTGGGTTATCCAACATGGCAGGAGTGTTGGCAGGGTCTTTGGAACAGCAGCTACTGGTTACATCTTACAACATGGTTAGATCTCCTTCTTTTCATGTTTGAATTGAGCTGCTAGTAAACTCAACCAGAAATACATGTTAGACTATCTGAAATTAATTAGAATACAAAATCTGATTTTTGGCACAAAAAAGATGGTAAGAGTATGCTGCCCCGACCTGCATCATGCTCCTTTTTGTAGCAACTCTTGATATAGCTGATTCATTTGACATTTTCTTCCTAACCACAGGTTCTTGGGATGATGTTTTCAAAGTTTCAGTTCAGCTCTACTTGGTTGGAACAGTCGCCTGGAACCTCTTCTCAACTGGTGAGAAAATACTGGATTGACTCTCAGCTAAGCTAAAGTTTTGCATGTGGCAGCTCAAGCCTTTGTGTTTGAGCTTATTATGGAAGAGTTTGAATTGATTGAATGCAAAGGTGAAAAAGGAGTTCAGAATGAATTCAGATGAGAAGTGAGAAATAGGAATTTTGAGCTTGAATTATGCGCTAAACTTTTTGAATGCTGAGTGAGGGCATAGGATCCTGCAGAATCTTTGAATTCTGAAATTGCCACTTTCTTAACCGCCACTAGGGGAAGATTAATTTTGGGCCGAGACATCAAAATTTGGCACCATTGCCGAGGAAGCCAAATCGACTATTAGAGTTTGAACATTCTTCACTTTTCTTTTATTTCTTTTATTTGCTTCATTTTTAGTTTATTTTACTTTCTTGCTTTTATTTTATCTTTTTCATTAAAAAAAAAAAGAGAGATTAGAGTGTATGAATAGACCAAGGGACGAAAAAGGGAGATTTATTAGATTAGATCCACCACCCTTTCAAAAAGAAGAAGTCAAGTCTAATTCATCCTTTAATTCTGAAACCCTGAGTTAAGACGGGGATCAACCTATTAGGACTTTGAAAGACTAGTTGCACCCCACTAGAACAGCTACACCATCATGCATAATGTTTCCTCCTAATACACCACACTTTGAGTTCAAACCTGGAATGATTCAACTTTTGCCTAGTTTCCATTGTTTAGAGAATGAAAATCCATATGTGCATATTAGGGAGTTTGACGAGGTCGTAGCTACTTTTCATAGTCGAGCTAACACGATAGACACAATTAGGTTGAAATTCTTTCCCTTCTCCTTGAAAGACAGCTAAAATTTGGTTATATTCTTTGAGATCGAGATCTATAGGTACATGGGTAGAGATGACTCAAGCTTTCTTTAACAAGTACTTCTCGCACCATAAAACTAATAATTTTAAAAGACAGATCTCCACATTTTCTCAAAAGGATATTGAAACCTTATACCAAGCATGGGAGAGGTTTAAAGAATTACAAAACTTGTGTCCACATCATGGGTATGAAACTTGGAGGTTGGTTAGTTATTTCTATGAGGGTTTAACTAGTAGGGAGTGTCAATTCATAGAGATGATGTTTAATGGGGAGTTTTTGCATAAGGACCCAGAAGAAGCCATAGATTATTTAAATGAATTAGTTGAAAAAGCTCACACTTGGACAGGACCTAGTGCCACTAATAGTATTAGTAGGTCACGATCATGTGGGATTTACCACCTTAGGGAGGAAGATAACCTTAAAGCCCAATTAGAAGTTGCAACTAGTGAACTTGAGACCTTAAAAATGAAAAATAGAGTCACCCACACAGTTCAGGCACCATGTTTTGTTTGTGGGGGATTGGACCATTTAGCTCAGGATTGCCCAACCTATGGTGAGATGAGAAGGGTTTATGAAGAACAATGCAATGAATTAGGAATGGTTAGGAAACCTTTTTCACCTTATTCAGAGATGTACAATCCTAGTTGGAGGAACCATCCAAATTTTAGTTGGAAGAATGATCAGAACCATCCCACATCATCCAACAATATGTGGAATAGTGAAGCTCAACCACCTAGGTCTTACCCTACACCTCAATACAATGCATAACTAGATAAGGATCCTTTAAAGGAAACACTTAAGGCATTTATGGAGGCACAAAATAAGACTAACTAAAAGTTTGATTCTATTCTTACACAAGTGGTTGAAGAAAACAAGGATGTCAAGAGTCAACTAACTAAGTTGACCAATGCTCTTACTATCCAAGAACGAGGTAAGATTCCATCTCAACCTCAAGCTAATCCTAAAAATTTACACTTTGTGCATGAATCTACCTCTAATTCTGAGAACATTAAAGGGGTCAATGCAATCACTACTCATACTGGTAAGGTTATAGAGCCATTGCAAAAATCACCTCAACTGAAGGATGCTACTCCAAGTAGCCATGAAGACGACCTATTGGAAGAACCTAAGATGGAGATCCCAATTCGAGTTCCTTTCCCTCAGGCTCTTAGAACTAGAAATATTTCAGACAACTAAGGTGAGATTTTAGAAATTTTGAAACAAGTTAAGATTAATCTACCTTTGTTGCATGTGATTAAACAGGTACCAACTTATGCCAAAGTAATCAAGGATTTATGCACCATGAAAAGGAAACACCATGTCAACAAAACTGCATTCTTGCATAACAGGTAAGTGCGGTAATTGAGCAAAAAACACCGCCAAAGTACAAAGATCTAGGGTGCCCAACAATTGCTTGTCAAATTGGGTCACAAGAGTTTGGTCAAGCTCTTTTGGATTTAGGAGCAAGTGTGAATTTAATGCCTTATTCAGTTTATTTGCAACTAGGTCTTGGAGAGATAAAACCCACATCTGTGGTATTACAGTTGGCTGATCGTTCTTGTAGGAAACCAAGAGGGATAATAGAAGATGTTCTGCTTCATATCAATAAATTTTATTATCCTATTGATTTTCTTGTTTTAGATACTCAATCTGAAGTTAATAGTGAGTCAAAGATTCCACTTATTTTAGGAAGGCCATTTCTTGCTACTGCTAATGCTCTTATTAATTGTAGGAATGGTTTGATGAAACCTTCATTTGGGAATATGACTCTTGAGGTGAATATTTTTCATGTTGGGAAGCAACTACATGATGACGATGAGTGTTATCAAACCTACATGATAGATTCACTGGTTGAGGAAGTATATGAAAGGAAAAATTTTGAATCTTTAGAATACCTCCTTGGTGACTCTGATTTAGATTATGACTTTTTGAATGATCATTCTAATGTTTCCTCTATTTCTAATGCTAGCTAGGATAAACACAGAAAAGTTTTACAGCCAGGCTTTAAGGAGTTGCTATATGATAGGAAACATTTGAACCCATTTTCAATGGAGATGCCACCTTGTGAAGGATTGAAGCATGCATTCTTGGGAGAGTCTTCCAAATTATTGGACAATGGTTGAGACGTTATATGGAGTGAGTAAAGCCTTTGGAATAGTTCATGTGATATTAGTTATGTGAGAAATTCTATGTTTTCCCTCCTTTGTTTTAGAAGATTCAAAAAAAAAAAGTTGAAAAAAAAAGCAGAATGAAAAAGAAAAAGAAAACAAAAAAAAAGAAAAAATTCTACCAAATAAAAGTCTTCCATCAATTTAGAAGACAAACTTGCTTTTTAGGAAACAGTTTTTCTCACTAGGCTCTACTTGTATTGCTCTCATATTTGATTGATTGAAATCCTGAAATTAGTTTGGAGTAAGAGTAGTGGAATTTTGAATAGTTAACTAGCCTATCTTCTAATCAATGTTTATTTGTTTGATTGTCTATTAAATTTTGCCCTTTTCTTTGAGTGACTTGCTGTTTCCAACTCCATGAGAGAAATCCTTTGCCTTAAATAGTTATTAACTTGTGAGGATATGGAGTTGAGGCTTTTACTTTGATTAATTCTCAAGGCTATATATGTTGTGGTTTGTGGTATGAAGGTTTTGCTTAGCTCACACACATACACTTTTGGAAGTTGCAATTGAAGTAATCTTGATAGCGACTATGATCTTTTTCTAAATGCCTAGGTAGTCTTACTAGATATCCATTTGAGCTAATTAGCATGCTTTCTTTCTTAATTCACGCTTAAATTGCTAGAGACTAGCAATAAGCTGGTTGGGGGTTGTGATGAAAGCATGAAAATGTATATTTAAAGTGTGCTTAACCAATGACATTTGTGGAATTATGGGCTTAAGAGTTGTATTTTCTTATAAGTAATTTCATAAGTGTTCATTTTATTCATGTTGTGCGAATTTTGTGATGATTAAAGGTTTGATGTTGAATGAAGAAGAATTAGAAGAAAAGGACTTAAATGCAAAGAGCTGGAAAGATGAGGATCCAAGGATAAATCTGGAACTTTGAAGGCTAGAGTGAAATTTCTCCATATTTGATTAAGAGCAAAGTTAGCAAGTCCATGAAGTTGCCGTGACCAACGCGAAAGGAATTCCAGTAGCATCAAGGGTTCCGTAACCTGTTCCAAGTTCCAATCCTTGGGTAGTGTTGCACAAAACAGAAACATCAAGAGTTCCGCACCCTCATTGAGGTTCCAACCCCTCTCCGACAAGACTGTGCAGGAAGAAAGAAAAAAATGAAATTAATTCCCTAGGGCTGCTATCCTAGTTACCAAATACTCCTATTTTATTTTTAATATAAATAGGAACCTTGAAAACTAGGTTTAGCATATAGAGAAACAGTTCCTAGGCTTCTATTTTCTTCTTTTCTAAGGCTAGAGAATTATGTCAAAGAACAACTAAACTTTAAACAAAACTAAGGAGGATCTTAATTGAGGAGTTTGACTTGTTATTTTATTTTGATTTCTTTATGGATTTTATTGTTTAATTTTATTTTTGAGAGATTATTAATTATTTTTCAGATTTAAAAACCTTGAAAATTATATTTATCAAATCTCATATAAGATTAGTCATGCTCTTTTTATGTGTGATTTGTTAGAATATAATTAATTGATAGATTTGTTTTGCGGATTGATCATTTATTACAGTATTGTTGATTAAATATATTGTCGCTCTCGGATAGCTTCTAAGGATAGATCAGTTTGTTCTTCATTGAAATTAATTTCTCTCAAAATAAATACATCGGTTATTATTATTGGTGTTCAAAGTTAAATCTTCCGATTGTTTGTTTGGGATGTGAAACAGGCAATTGAGTAAGAATAGGAATCAAAATTTATAACAGTTAGACAAATCAATTAAGTGAATCCTAAAGTCTTGTTCATCATAATATCGTTTCTAATCCTTCATAATTATCATATTTTATTTAAATATTTTTATTCTTAATTTTAGAATTTATCTTTCAGTTTAATTTCTCATTGTGACAACTCTTTTTGTTGGTTTAATATAGCTTCCCTGTGGATTCGACACCTAAAGCTATGCTACAACAACCAATTAGCCGAAGGGTATTAATTTTGGGGCGAGACATCACTTAGGAAGTTAATGTTTGGATGTTAATTGTATGAGAGTGTCAAGTTTTTATGGTTGATTATTATTATTTTTGTAGTTATTGAATTGCTTAATCTATTTATCCATACTTTTTAATGTGGTTAGTGTTTTCGAAGCAGTTCATCATCCCTTATTGCTGCAGGATACAATGGTGTGGATGTCAAACTGGTTGAGAATTTGAGTTGGATGCATCAAACAAAGCCCCTAAATTTTTAAATATGAACTCTATTAGAAAGATATTTGTTTGAGATGAGATGTTGCAAAACAACAATGTTTAGTCATAAATCCATGGTTAAATACCCTTTTTGGTCCCTCTACTATAGGAAAAAGCCCTTTTTTGATCCCTGTACCGAAAAAATCCCCTTTTTAGTCCCTAAATTTCAAAATCCGGCCCCTTTTTGGTCCTTTTGTCAGTTAAGTTACAGAGTGGCACTATAATCTGTTAAATATTTTGTCTTTTTTCTTTTTCATTGTTGACGTGTTATTACACGTCATGCCACATGGAAAAAATTGATGATGTGGACTAAAACCAACTTGATGGCATTTTTCTTTTTTCATGTGATATTTTTTTCATATTTAAATAAAAACTCAAATAATTTATTATTATTATATTCTTTTTCTTCTTCCTCCCTTCTTCTCTCTTATCCCTCTGCCCCTTCCTCTTTCTCACCCTTCTTCCTCCGCGAACCCAGCAAGGGGGTTCCATGAGGAACCCAAGACCTGGGTTCATGAAACCCAAATCTGGGTTCCTTGCGGAACCCAGCAACATGAGGAACCCAAGACCTGGGTTCATGAAAC
>BPVZ01000027.1:1643203-1664355 GCA_020521535.1 Rubroshorea leprosula | reverse complement strand
TAAAAAATAAAATTTTTAAATGAGTATTTTTTAAGTGAAAAATAATTTAAAGATAATTTTTTTCATCTAACTTTATATATAATTTAAATAATTAATTTTTTTATTGAGGTAAAATTTATAATATTAAATATATTAAAGTATTTACTAATATATAAAAATTATATAAAAAATAATATATAAAATTATTCATATATCACTATTTTTTCATGTTTTCAAGTGGTCTACGTACCATAAGATTAACAATAACAATGCACAACAACACGGCAAAAAAGAAAAAAATAATAATTATAATAAATAAATAAAAATAAAAGCAACGCGCAACGACCAAGCATAGCCAACTCTCATTTTCAATTTCTAGTCCGGCAGCCTCGCTCGCTTTTTAATTCTAAAACAAAATTCCCAACGACCAAAGCTTGACTCTAACTAACAGCCATTTCCTCTCTCTCGACTCTAGTGTGATTGGAATCAACAGATCTGCGAAACTCCAATTTCAGTTTCTGCAAACTCCATCATGGTAAAGATTCAATTACTAGCTATCTTTTTAATCAATTCTTGCATCGGAAGATTGATTGAGTCTTACTGCGAGTTATTTTTCTCGGTGAAGAGCTTTTTCTTGATTTTCTGGGAAACCAAACGGTTTTCTCTTACTACGTTTACTTTTTCTTGGATTCTATATTCCGGTGATTGGATGCGGTGCTGAATATATTTTGAGGGATTTGCTTATTTTGGATGTGAATTATTGTTTATAGTACTACTTGAATTAGGTTTGGTTTTATGGATTAACTGAATTCTTTCTTTTATTATTGCTCCGTGATTATGAGATTTCAAATCTTGGTGTCTCAAGAATTAGCTCACCGCATTCTTAGCATGATTATACAGGTGATTGCCACGCTCTTCATCTTTATGATGTTTAGTACGTAGGAATCTTGAGGTAACTTTTCACCAATGTGATTTGGCAATAGCTAGGCCTAGAATTCAGGTTAATTCAAGCTCAATATTGGCTTGTCAGCTGTTTTTTTAAGCTTAGTTGGCTGGGAGAAAAATTGGAACTAAATGAGATAGGAGGGAATTCGAGCACACTTACTTGGCTTTGAATATATATAAATATATACATATATTTGATTATTTAGGTGTAAAATTTGTGTCCAAAGACTTGGTTCAATCAGTGACCACTTTATTGCTCTAGGCTTAACTTAAGAGCACATTTTCTTCACTTCAAAGCTTAATTTTACCTTTTGAATTAAGAGTTTGGTCATCTAATCTTATGTGTTCCCCTTGATTAAAAAGCATCCACGCATATTATATTTTCCCATAATTGATCACTTTGAGATTTCCTTAATATGCATGGAATCTTTGGGTAGTTGCTAAAATGGGGTTGCATCATGATTTATCTCTTGATTTTTGCGGCATGGGACTGTTTTGTCAAGGCACTTGCTTAACAAGTTTGTTGCGGTTGCTGGGTTTCCAGTGCATGGATGAAGGATATGCAAGCTTGAACTTCTTATAAAGTAATGAAATGCACTTAATGTTGTGGAGTCTCTGTATATAATTCTGTCTTTCCTAAGAGCTCATGATAGTTAAATTATGAAGTGTCTTTTCTTTTTTCTTTTTCTTTTTTCCTTTCTTCCATGGGAAGAAAATGTTATTTTTCAAGATTATCAATTTGTTTTGCAATGCATTTTGTTTTAATTTCTTTTCCTAAAAACAAAAACCCATTTTCAGTTGTTTCTTGAAGCACCTGTGCTGCTACAATGTGGTCCCTTTGGTATTTCAGAAACAACTTCAATTTGAATGGAAATCTTTTTCTATTGATGAAATGATTGGCTTCATTCAGCACTATTCCCCCAGTTGGCTGTCTACTCTTGATTGTTCATCAGTAATTGTTTTACAGCTTCTGGAAGCGATAATCATATTATGAAAATACTTAGTACCTTTTGAACATTCATATATGAAACAGCGGATAAAATGAGGGACAATGTAAGATTTGAATGTGAGGTAAAATGTTAACTGCGGCGTAAGCAGAGGCTGTTTTGAACATGACCTAGAACCAAGCAATGTCTTATGAGGAGCAATCTATGCATGGGTTTGAAATGGATGGGCATCAGAAGCAGGGCTCAAATTTTTTATTTAGGTACTGCCTAAATTATGGCTACGAGGAAAAGATGTCATGCTAAGATTCTTATAAAAGCATTTTTTCCCCCCTGAAACTAAACAGTTATATATAGTGTTATTGATTTGATGTAAATTTTCTTGGTTTAGTGTGAATAATTCTGGAATGAATATTTCTGTAAGGAAATTGAAAGATGATGGGAATTTCAGTTATGTTCAAGATCAAGAGGATATGGTAGGGTTCTCTAGAATTTCAGAATTTTATTCCTGGTTCACAATGAAGCTTCATATGATTCCCTTATAATAGACATATTTATGAGCAGGGACATTATTTGCAAGCTAGAGCACAGGAAGACGAGATTCATTATCTTCGCGAACAAATTACTGTTGCTTGTTTGAAGGTTTGTCACACATTGTTTGCATATGCTCAGAAAATATTAGTCAGTTTTATCTTTTTATTTTTGACATGTTAGGATATGTGATTGATTTGTACGGTATCAGGAACTTCAGCTGCTGAATGAGAAATGTGCACTGGAAAGGAAATTCTCTGACTTGCGGATGGTTTGTTGGCCTACTCTCTGTCGTCCTTTCTCTTCTTTTTAAGACATTAATTCTCATTGTGTAACTAATTTTGAAATAATATCATTTTGAGTGGCAGGCAATTGATGAGAAACAAAATGAAGCCATAATTTCTGCATCAAATGAATTGGCTCACAGAAAAGGTGATCTTGAAGGAAACTTTAAACTGGTCCATGATTTGAAGGTAAAGCATACTTCCTGTTATGAGAATAGCAATAAATTTGCCTCCAATATCACTGACTCGTTATCCATACCATGACTGGTGAAGGGCTATGGAAAAATTGGCCTGAAAGACTATTTAGTGCTATTCAAGTACTGTCCTATTGAACTTTGAGTTTTCACTACTTATCTATAAATGGGTTGCAGAAGTCAAAATCTGTTAACTAATCTATGTATGGCCTTTTTCCAAAGTTGGCGTTCTGCTTGGCTGGATAATTTCACCCATTCCATAGGGTTGAAATGTTTTAGCACCATGATCTTTAAACAACTATTGGATGTTATTACATGTATCAATATTTTTTTCCTTAAATTTCTGATATTAGCATATTTTTAAAAAGTAAATTCTTTTCCAAGTGTCCTCTTGAACTATTTAGGTATGTTCTAGCCTTTTTTTTCACAATGATTATTATCTGTTTTTCTCCCTTTTTCTTCCCCCCCCCCCATATGTTCTTCTATGTCTTGCTTCATTTATAAATTGCAACTTTTCTTTTATCCTTCTTTTTTTAAGGTGTTACATTTTCTTCAGGTTGTAGAGGATGAGAGATACATCTTTACATCATCCATGCTTGGGCTATTGGCTGAATATGGTTTTTGGCCTCCTGTTGTAAATGCTTCCTCCATAACCAGCAGCGTGAAGGTATCAACTAATTTCATGCTTCTATTTATCTAACAAGCATGACTAGTGGATCATAGCTAGCGGAAGACTGTTAATGGGTTTGAGCCTGCTAATAATGCTTTTGCCAATGTGCCTTTTTCCTATCTCCAATAAAAAAGGTTAGAAGGAAACCTTTAGGCAAATCAAAGTAGTTGGTCTGTTGCTTGTGCTTTGCCCACCAGCTTCATTAGTCTTAGTATTTTAAGGATCAAGTGAAGTTACCTGTGCAGTGCTTTCCATTGACTTTCTGGCCTGTTCCACCTGGAATCTAATATTTTCAGTGCACAAAGATGGTCTTCCATGTTTAGAAGTGAAACCCAAATATATGCAGGGCTTTCTTGCTTTATAATTAATATTTTTTATTTGAGTCAAGATCCACTTACACACATTACTTATACAAAATCTTGACCATTCACCTCATCACTTTGAATGGTTGAGATTTATTCACCTTTTATCCTATTTTTAAAAGATAATTATTTTTTCACCTAAAATGTCATGAGAAATCTCAACCATTCATAGTGGAGAGATGGATGGTCAAGATATTATGTAAGTGATGTGTGTGAGTGGATCCTAACTATTTTGATTATTTAACTGATTATCCATTTTTTTGGCTAAGCAAGCTTGGTAAGCTATCTAGCAGTTGTGGTACAAGGATACAAAATAACGCCCCTAGCGGTCTTGGTGATGAATATACAGTACTTTCTGTGTTAGAGTAAACTATTCCAGACAGAACCACTATCAAAATAGACTCTATTTTCTTTTGATAAAATATGGAAATTTCACCAAAGTTTGAGTACATATCTTGAAGAGCTATCTTAGGGAGTGTGAAAGTTCCATCAATTGAGAGCAGTGATTATGTACTTTTTGTTTTTGCATCATATGAGTATATCTATTAGCAAAAAAAAAACAAAAGTTATTGATGTGCAGGAATTAACGAAGAAAAATTATTATTGATGTGAGCACAGCTGAAGTGGTACTCCGCTGTCTCATTACACCAGGCAACATTAGAGATTAGCAGCAACTTTGTTACTATTTCCTTTCAGAGCCATTCTTGTTGACTAACTTGTTAAACTCTTGAATTTGTGTCTACTTGTCAGCATTGACAAAGTTCATTTTAGATCTATAAATTAGTTAGAGCTGATATATTTGTAGCAGCCAGTTGCTGTTTCATTTATCTTCTAAGTAAATAGTTTTTCAAATAAGACTTACCTTCTTCCTTTCATCTAAATATTTGCAGCATCTGCATGATCAGTTACAGTTGAAGATTAGAAGTTCACATGTAAGCTTCCTATGTTTGAAATGCCAGCAGTATTATTTCCTTCCAGTTTTTAAATGTTTATATATTTGAACCCAAATCCATGCACAAAGGACTGAGCTTCATATCAAAAATAGCAATCATGAAAAAAGAATTGAATACAAATTAGAGTTGGGATCCACTTGGCACTTACACACAACTCTTACGTACATCACTTACACAAAATCTTGACCATTCATCTGTTCATTATGAATGGTTGAGATTTATCCACTTTTTATCCTATTTTTTAAAGATAAACTTTTTCATCGAAAAAGTTGTGATAAATCTCAACCATTCATGGTAAGAGATGAATGGTTAAGATTTTGTGTAAGTGATATGTGTGAGTGAATCCTAACTCCTACAAATGTAGTTTATAGATTTTCTTTTTGTTGTAAGCTTTTAGATGTGAAGTGTCAACCTCGCTTAAGGACACAGTCTTGTAGTTTTTTAGGCCAAACAACAAATATTATCATTTCATATAAAGATTATCTAGATCTAGTCTTTGTAGTTAAATGTGGAGAATTCAGTTGTAAATGGATGTCAACTTACGCTGAGTAGAATTATATTGTTTTAATTTTAGTCTACATGCAAAATATATTTTTTGATGCTACCATAGATGGGTGTTCTCAAATCAAATCATGAAGTTGGGAGACCATACCATGGCAATGGAGCAGTAATTGTTCAACTTGTTTTCTATAAGCACCATAGGGAAATTGCATAATGCAAAAATCATGTCATTCAATCAGTAATAACATCATAAAACATTAAATTTTTTTTGATATTTGTTAAGGGGGAAAATCCCACATTGGTGAATTAAATTAAAGGGAAACTCGTGGACTTAAATACAATATTGATTGCTGATAAAAAAACAAAAGGACTAATCCACCAATGTACAATTGGTTTTGAGTTGGATGTTTATGATAAGTCAATGGTATGCTAAATTGGTTTAAGGAACTCTGTAATTTATAACGCAATGACTAACTTTTGTCTTTTTCATCCCAAACTTACTTTCTGTCTCTTGCCATTAATGTGATCTGAATCACTCCATTATAGGTGTTGTCTCTTATAAAAATGTAAAACGCTTCTAAGTGCTATTAGACCTTATGCCAGAGGTGGTTTCAAAATCTCAAAATAATTCTTCCGATTGGGCTTGCATGAATCTGGATTATTCAAATTAGAGGCCAAAGGGCATGCAGAATAAGAATATATGTCTTCTAAACATTTATTTCCTTTCATATCCTTTATTAACTTTGGAATCTTGATCCCACCAACCCTCCAGGTGTAACTGCCACAGGTTTTATGATACTTGCTTCTCATGCCATGGCCATGCACAACAAAACACAATAAAAATTTAAAAAAAGGAGAAAACACCCATATCCTTATAGTGAAACATGGCTCCATGAGATGATATTATATTCCATGATCAAGAATTTGTTTCTTTTGTGTAAAGGGATATGGATATTACACTTTTATATATATATATTTTTTGGGTACATTGGAGTGTTAACTGCTTTTAAGTTAGTGGTTACCAACTTCACCAAGCTCTTGTTGGTATGGCACTTTGATTCTTTTAGTTGGAATTGTTTAGCTTGTAACGGGAAGTTCCTTCTTTACATTGTATGTTTAACCTTTGAATATTTACAAATCATTTATGGGTCATCTTTTTAGGGGTTAGTGGTAGACATTGATTTACTTTTATTACAGGATAGAATAAGAGAGATAACAAACAAGGTGGCAGCAAATGTTGGAAATGCATCTGTTGACAAGGAGAACTTTAGTTCTGGCATTTTGAAAACAGAACTTGGCCATAAATCCACGGTAATATTTCAAAGTAATCTACTAGAATACTGTTAGAGAATGCTGTGAGATTTAATGTGGGAGTGGACTCCCTTTATTTTGGGATTCAAATCCCTTTTCCAGTAGGTTCTTGATTTTCAAGGTAGCATCTCACTTTTGTTTCTTCAATACATCATCTCGTGCTTGTATCATTATTACTTTTTTTTTTTTTTTCTCATTCTCTTTTGCAGGGACAGCATGGGTTTTCTCCCAATAATCACCATCCAGATGATCATAATGTCATGCATATCAATGATCCTGTAGTTACAAGAAGCTCAATAATTAGTGGTCAGGCAAACCATCAGTTGAGTAATGGCAATAAGCAGGACTTCATGTTCAATTTTGATAGGTTGGTATTGTTTAGACTTTTCTGCATTTTTAATTGAGACTTGGTATTTTGTCACTAATGTGCTGAACATATTTGGCTATGCTATATGTACAATATTTTTTACAATATGAAGCAGCACTAAACCAGTGGGTGCATATTAATTTACTTGTGGTCCCCAAGTGAAAAGAATTAATCACAAAATGACACATCATATTATACAAAGTATATTTTATGTATAGTTCTTTCCGAACGTATTTCAAGTTTCTATTAAAAGTTTGTACTTCCAATGACACAAACTAAAATAACAATTTGTAGTTGGCCTGTCTCTTGGTGCAGTGTTTACAATTACTTGTTTTCATAAGAAACATCTATGAGTGCAAGTTTTATCCTTTATGCTAGAAAAGAATGCTTGTTAAACTTTGAACTTTTCCAAACTCTCAATTAAGGCTCAAAATTTCTTAGGCAGATTGAAATCTCAAACTTGATAAATGGACCATAACAATCCTAAAATTTACCGTTACAAAATTTTAAGTTACTTTTTGGACCTATATATTCAGTGTAAAGGTTATTAATAAATTGAACCTTAAGCAAAATCAATTAATAATTTTGTTAATTAGTTAAATAAAAATATGAATTTCCATGCCAGAGAACAATTGATGCCCTAGTAAGGGCATCAACCAACAATACTCTTGAGAAGAGCACAACACTTGGTGCTTTTCGATAGGAGCACCAACTCGTGCTCCTTTGTGTTTTTAATAATATTTTTAATTTGGTTTGATTTTTAAAATTTAAAATTAAATCATTAAAACTCTTGATTAAAGACTTAAGGTTAAAAGAATCATTTTGGAGGCGATATTAGTGAATTTGAGCTTATTTGTTCAAATTTGACTAGTTGAAAGGGTGATTGGCGAAAAGAACATTTGAGGGCTTAATTATATTCTGCAGAAAGTGTAGGAAGGGGGTAGTGATGGTTTTTTTATTTCTTATAGAGTTTTATATAAAGCTCCTAATATATGCCATATATGAGCACAAGCTCTTCAGAATTTCGACAGATTGAAGTTGAAAGATCTTTTGCCAATATTTTCTCTTGCTGCCATAGGAATGTTTTGAGAATTTTTTTTACAATCTCTTGTGGTGGGCTTAAGCCTTATGTAATGAGGTTTTTCTATGGGTTGTAGGTAGAATTTTAGGGTTTACAACTCTGTATACAAGGTTTTAGTGTTACATGTGAATTGAATTATTATGAACAGTAGCAGAAGCAACTGAAGAGAAGAAAACACATGGTAACTATATGGCTTCACGCCTCAATAAACCAAAATACTCATAACCTCATCAATCAAAATGCTCCTCTATTATGAAGAGTACAAAGAAATCCGAGGGTGGATCCATTTAAGTGTCGTTTTGTAGGTCAAGTCTAGGGTTCAAGTTTTGGGGTTGGCACTGTCCAAACCATAAAAAGAAAAGTGATGAGTGCAAAGAACCTTAGCTTATTCCTTAGCCCGCTAATATTAGGATTCTAAAATAGTTGGAAACAAACTATATAATTAACTTAGACTCATGAAATAAAACCTAGACTTCTAAGAATAAACATAAGCAAACTATGTAAATAACTCCAAAGGATTAAAATGGTAGGAATTTTTATTCTCCTTTTGATAATGAAAATCTATTTAACACATAAGATAAAATCCTATTTGCTAGAATGAGAATTACACCCCCTAAAAAAAAATGTAATTGGATTCTTCAATGGCTGCATTATTGCCCTTCTTTTTCGAGGACATAATTGTGGTGGGACAAATTGAATCTTTCTAAGCTTACCATTACCATCGTTTAACTTGTCTTGCTTTTGTTTCAAAATGGTGACATCAAGTTAATTTATTAAATGTGGTAGCTGTCTTTTAATTTGATTTACAAATTGTTATTGCAATTCAATTCGTATTCTCATTTTCTTTGTAATTTAGCGTACAACTGTAGGAAAAACACAATAAACTAGCATATCATGTAAATTCAGTTCATGTTTTTCCTTATAAACTGTGATTTTTGGGGTCAAATTTCTTTTAATGAGCTTTTGATCATTCTGGTTACTAATGAGATTTTGAACCCAAATTCTGAAAATTTTTAAGTAAATAATTAAACAGCGGTACAACTAGTGTTTCCATTCTTTAATTTCTTTTGCCTTCCTCTTTCCTTGTTCTTTTATTCTCCGTTTCTATTGATCTGTCTTGTTATTTTTTTCCTCTATCACTTCTTCTCTTTTTTGTTTATACATTCCATTTTCTCTATCTTGCTTCCTAAAACTTCTTTAGTGGTGCCAGCCCACATTTGTGTGCTCTTGCACACAGACCCTCACACACAAAGAGAAGCACATTGGGATAAGAAATTATACTTTTCATGGATTGCTGGATGGGGAGGAATAGCTAATATCAGACCTTAAAATCAACCAAGTGTAACATGCATTTCGCCTGTCATAGATCTGTTATGATTTGCTTTTCTTCATTATTTAAGAAGAATGAAAATATTAACTTATCAGCTATGATTTAATTTCTTCTAAAGATTGGTATATAACTTAACTGCTATGAGTTAATCGTCATTATTTAAGGAGAATGAAAATATTAAAACAATCCATTGTAGTAGTTTCATTTAGGTCCTTTTACTCTAATCCAAACATTGTTTAACCACTATCAACAAACCCAATTTAATGTGTTTCTACTTTGTATCTATCGTTTGGCCATATTGTTTCAGAGAAAGCATGGGTCCTCCTTTTAATGGCGCAGTTGATAAAGGCATTATGGAGGTTAGGGCAGGAGAGATGACCAACAATCCCTTGTCTCATCCCCTCACCCTGCATGATGAGATTTCTCCTGCTGCTAATGAAGGTGATTGCTGATTGGTTTTTCTCAATTAAATAAATACATAGCCTTTAATAGTATCTAACATGAGGTCATGGAATTCAGAAGGCCCTGGCATTGAGGGGTTTCAGATTGTTGGTTATTCTGCGCCAGGAGAAAAGCTTCTGGGGTGTGGATATCCAGTTAGGGGGACTACCCTTTGTATGTTTCAGGTACATTTTGTGAAATTCATTCACATTAGAATTTCCAACTACCAAGCACAGTGTGGATAAACTAATTTTTTTATGTAAAAACTGCATTTTTATATATCAGTGGGTTCGTCATCTTGAGGATGGAACTAGACATTACATTGAGGGTAAGCATAAAATTAAGATTGTTAATCTGGTACTATTCTTAGTAGTTGGTATACGGGCTAACCACTGCATCTCTTTCTCTCTCCGAATTTTATTCAGGAGCCACAAATCCAGAGTATGTTGTCACAGCTGATGATGTTGATAAACTGCTCGCTGTTGAGTGCATTCCGATGGATGACAGAGGTCGTCAGGTGCATTAATCATCTTTTGGCTTGATATGTATTTTCTCAAACTTGCATGACAGTTTCTCTAAAAGGAAACTAAAATATTGAATAGCATTTGTATACCATTCAATATAACTTCTAGTACTAAAATTTTGAGGAGTTGAAAAATCAGAAATGGAATTGCTAGACACGATGATTCCTACACTTGTACCTTTTGACTTCATATGGTTCTGGGTAGTGCAATATGCTTGACTTAAAGCTCTTGGAGATTTGATAAGTGACAGTCTGTTATGCATTCCAATTGAAAGTTATGTTGGGGACCTTATATCCATAAATAGTATGTGAGGATGTCTTGAGGGGGAAGGGGTGGGGGGAAGAATTTAGTAACTTATGATTTTATTTTCTTTCTTTTATTGAAAAAAACCTATACCATCAAGAGTGGAGTTTTAAGCATGTTGTCCTTCCATCCTCCCATCAACCAAATTCTGGAAGTTAGAACTCAAAAGCAGAGGAGAGGAGAGCCTCCCACCACTTGCCCCCATATCACTAGTTTGGAAGATAGACTGATGTTATGTGCCTTCCACCTCACAGATTTTTACTCTATCCTTCTTTTTAGCTTCATTAATATTTCCCTTGTGATAACAGCCTCATTCTTTGGGAAAATGACGCAGCATGAAACATGATTAACAAGCCTAAAACGCGTTTAAACTTGAAAATATCTCTGGAACCCATCCAGAAAACTGAAGAAAAATCTCTTGAATAATTCTAAATAATATTGATAGGAAACTTGTCCTATATTAGCCTTAGCCTTGCAGCTTTTTATATGGTATTCCTATAATAAAATCCTAATAGAAGTAATCTAATAAAAAACAATGTCCTAGTGGGAAAGGGAAAACAAGTAACAACCCAAGTAATATAATCTTAATAGAAATAGAATCAAAATAAGAAAAAGTCCAAAAGGAAGTAAGATGTTGATGTCGCAGAATACTTGGCAGATTCAAATCCAATATGCCTCAAATTGACACCTGTGTTGGAAAGAGTTTTCCTATTGCAGTGTGCACAAAAATTAACTAATTTTATGTGACATAATAGCATAAATATTTTTGACAATATGCACTAAATTCTTTCATGTTTTAAGTTTATGAGAATAACTTTTGGTTACTTTTGCCACCTAATTGTTTACTTTTTTATAGGGGGAGCTAGTGAGGCTCTTTGCTAATGACCAGAACAAAATAAAATGTGGTAAGTGTATGTGAGCTGAATGTTAGACCTTGTGCTGATTAATACTTCCCCAACTAGAATTAATTGTTGTGTATTTATCTGTTTATGATTTTCTTCAACTATCAAATGAGCTGTTTACCGTTTACGTGGTAGGGGATTATAAGTTTCCTGTTGAGCTAAAAGGTTGTTGGCATTTTGATTTCTGCTTCCTTTTATTCTTGGAATGTGATTTGAAATTAGAAACTTATCCTTCCAAACTCTACTCCAAACTTAAATACAATATGGACCACTCCACTTATTGCCAATTAATTTTGGCATTTTGATTTCTGCTTCCTTTTATTCTTGGAATGTGATTTGAAATTAGAAACTTATCCTTCCAAACTCTACTCCAAACTTAAATACAATATCGACCACTCCACTTATTGCCAATTAATTTTAGGTTGGATGTTTATCAGAACCCAGTGACTAATAGCCTATTTAGTGTGCCTAACTCAAGGGTGGTTACTGCAGATGTTGTTAAGGCAATTAACTAACTTGATAATAAATGCTTTGTTTAAATGGCTGTGCATTGTCAATATATGTACATGCACAACACAAAGTTTTTTATGTGTGGATACTTTCCATACGTATTTTTAAATGTGTGCTTGTAATTCATTTGACAGCCATTTTACTATTTTCATAAGTCATAATCATTAGTTCTCTTGCTCTTTGCAGACCCAGAAATGCAAATGGAGATTGACACATACATATCCAAAGGCCAGGCTACATTTAGTGTTGTGTCACTGGTAGGTTAATGGTTTTCTTGTTTATTGTAAAAGTTTATGTTATTATCTCTAATCATTTTTCCTATTTATTTTAAAACTGGAAATAATTTTACATCTTCTCCCATATTTTCCCCAAACTATAAATAAGATGCTAGTTTATAGGGAAGTTGTTGCAATATCATGAATCAAATTTGGCAAGGTAATTAAAGTTACCGAGCAGTATCATTAAGTTTTTAAATAAAGTTTAATCTAGTCCTCTCAAGTCTCAACTGGTGGCTCATTAAGTCACATTCTTCTGGACCATGCTGATAAAAAAAGAAAAAAGGTTTTCTGGACCAACTTTCTTGGAAATGCAAAAACTAGAAAAGTTAGCTGTTTGGTAATTGTTTCTTTAGATGGTCAAATAGATACCTGCCTTGTACATAAGAATTGGACTCCTGAAGGACAACAAATTTGGTTAGTTCTGACTGTTAATCCACTCGTATGGTCAAGTTTAGGCATGATGAACTAAGGTTCATATTGAAGCATATTCGATAAAAATGGTAAGGTTAAACCCTAATGTCCACTGGCAACTGAACAGCAATTCTCTGACAGTGCAATACGTGGAAACTTCTGATCCATTTTGTAGTCTCTGGATTTCCAAATAACCTATAAACAGTTGCAACTTACAGATCATCTCTCTATTTTTTTTTAATCAAAAGCATGACATTCATTAATAATAATGGAAGGTTATGATCAGAATCCATAATGGCCAAATAGGCAAAAGAATCTATTCTACAACACTAGAAAGAGACTGTAGTGCCCCTGCCACAAGTAGAACAATTAAGAACAAAAGGCCACGTACTACTAGTATGTGCCATATGAGCAAGTATGGAGCTATGAAATGGATGATTACCCCTACAAGCATTCCATACTGCCAGATTCAGGAGAGAGCAACAAAGTTGACAAGCCCACCTAGTGTCAAACCCACACTATCTTTGTTCTCTACCATGGGCAAAACCCAATGAGATACATCAAGAAAGCTTAGGCAAAAACTCCCAAACGAGGGTGCCAAATCTTTTTTGAGAAAGAACCCTAAAAAAGAGGGAGACAACAATCCCACCTTTATTTATCCAAAGGGAGAGAGAAAACAAGAGAGAAGGGAAGGGATGAGGGCGGCTAGGATCATCTCTTAGTTATTATGATCCATAAGATTTTTTTTTTTATCAACATTGTGATCAATAATGTTCAATTTAATTGAACCTAAAGCTAACTTTTTCCTTGGATTCAATGTGCCTAAAGGATAGAAATTCTACAGCAATGCCTATGTATGACTGGAGTGATTTCCGCCCATCGCCTCTTGTTTATGTACCATCAATCCAAGGATGAATGATCAATAATATGTGTTTTAATTTGTTGCATGAGAAAATCCCATATTGGTGAATTAAAGGGAAACATGTGAACTTAGATACAATATGAACTACTTCACTATTGCCAATTGGCTATTTACATGGTATCAGAATCTAGACCCCATTTGTGTGCATAACCCTGGGGGAGTTGTTGTAAACCCAGTTGATGCGCAAACTGAGGGAGGTTGTTGTGATCATAGCTTGTGTGCAACCCAGGAGAGGTCACTAGAAGCCCTAGTGTGCAGTGCAAGGTGAGGTTAATAGTGGCTTTTGGAACACATACTATTCCAAAAATTATGGTTTGGTTAACCAAATTCCCATCCCTAGTTGTAGGAATTTGGAATGACAGGAAGATATTTAGAAAAGTAAGGAAGATCCAAGAAGAGGTTGCTGATGCTCCAATAAGATTTAGGGATAAGCTGCTTCTTTTGATACAAGCAATACAATATATTCTTTAAAATCTACAGGTCAATGTCAAATAAATATTAGAAGGAGAATAGGTAATCTAGGAAGGCAACAATGTTTCTTTTAGCAAGCATCTAATAATATCAATAATGTTTTGAATAATAAAATCTACCTTCATCTACTGTAATAAAAAGTGTACTCCAACCTTCTTTCTATACTTGGAATATAATGGGACTCAATTTTGTCCTCGTCTCAATAGATTGATTACTTTCCTGAGAATTGGGAGCAAGCAGAGATGATTTTGAGACGGTCAGGTTTCCAAGTTAAAGTCGGGGAAGCTGTGGTTGTTCAGGAGAAATATTCAAAGGAATTAACGGTATACACTTAAATTCTAACTGACTGTTGCAATCATTGTCTTTATAAAGTAAGGTGCATTTTCTCTATTCTTGTTAGTTATTTTCTTTTTCCCTTTCTCTCTAAGCAGTTTGCTTTTATTGCTTGAATTCTTTAATGCATCGGTGATATGCTACCTCTTGTGTGTATACTTGTTTCACCATTAACCATGCTTTGCAAGGTATTTATATTAATTTATGTACTCAATGTTTTTATCTGTTTTCTAGTTTTTTTATGGGGTATTGTTTTTCAGTATTAAATGGTTATGTTATGTTTAAATAATCTAGTGCTTTAGATTTCTTATTACAAGCACATAGTTTCTAACTTGAGGTTATTTATTCCCTCTCTTATTATTTGAGGCAGCTAGAAAATTAATTCTCTTGGAAAAGTCAATAAGTAATGATTTGTTTGATTCTATGTTGTAAGTTGTTTGAAAAAGTTCTTAAAAAGGAAGAAGAAACTTTACCTTTTCAAATCATGAAGACTAAACATGGAAAGCAAAGTAAAAGGGGTATCTGTACATTTTCAAGGTGTTTAACAAAAATGGAAGGGAGAATCATATTTTTCATTTTTAAAGTGAACATTTTTTTAGTAATTTTTATCTGATATCCAGGGCTAAATGATCATCAACCAAAAGGTCTGTGGATTAACCTGTAGGATTGTGTAAAAGACTTGAATTTTTAATTGAAAGTTTTCAATTTTTTATATGGTTAGACAAATTTTCTTTTTGCTGTTGTTGCAGATTAAGATACCTGGAGGACTCTCCACACAATTTGTAGTGACATGTTCTGGTGGATCTTCATATGCTTTTAGCACAAACCATGTTAGGTAATTTATTCATTTCCTTGATGTTTGATACTTGTTCATTAAATTAATATACAATTACTTTCTATTTCCTAATAAATTGATGTAAAATTTTGGTCACAAATAGGCAAGCACTTGAGGCTTATAGTATGTTGCTCATTTCCATTGGTGCCGCTTCTACTTTTCAAAAAATTGTGAGCGAAAGAGATGTATAAGTTTGTTTTCATCCTGTTGGCATCTGAAATCTTAGATAGGACTCATTATGAGTTAGGAACAAGCCTATTTCCTCTTTCTTTAGTAAGAAAAAAAAAAATCTGGAAGACCAATTATCTAATTATTATAGTGATAAATTATTGATATGTTGTTCAACTAATGAAGGATTATGTTGTTAGACTATGAGTATCTAAAGTAGCTAAAAGAGAAATATGAAAAAAGGGGACGATCTGAGATGGAGCAATGGAGCACTATTAGTTTCTAATACATGATAGAGCGCACACCTTTATTAGCTGAGCACTTCCATTCCATTTCCAATGAAAAAGGACTGTTTGAGTTGTGGTACAGTAGCTTCTAATACAAGATAGAACGTTGAAGCATTTGGTTAGAGTTGTGTCAAAATTAGGGAATTCTAGATTCAATCTTGTTATTCCTCATTTTATTCTCAAAATTTTCCTCTATCTGAAAAAGCATAAAACCATTAAAAAATAATACCACCGTCTAATACCATTTGCATTCTTCTGTAGAAACCGTGATGCTCTCGTTTTGACCTTGAGAACATTCCAGAGGAAGGTATGTTTACTGACTTTGTAATTCATGCACCGTTTGCTAGTTGTTGCTATGATGTTGTAGTTTCTAAAGATAATCAATCGTGATTGACTAAAAAGAAAAAGATGTCATCACTCATGCGTGCATTGGATTTCATCTCTTCTCAATTTGGTTGGGAGTTTCATTGCTAGGAAACCAACTGGTCCTTCCAGGAAATTTTGTAGAAGCATAAGAATTTTAGTTGCTTAGAAGTTGAATTTTAAAAGCTGAGATTCTTAATGGTTTTTCGCTGTTATACCATCCCTATGGAATCATCATCAGATCTTACTCTATTTTTTCAGTTATCTACTTTCATATGTAATCTTTGGTTCATACAAGTCAGCCACGTTTGAAATAAGTAAAAGATGAGATTAGGGTGCTAGCAAAATTGGTGATGATGAATTTAGTCAATTGACCAGAAAAGTAAGTTAGGAATTACAAATTAACAGAAAATTACCAAACCCCCTCTAAGGTTTAAGTGAAAATTTCACTTTCCCCTTGCATTCTGAAGAACATATGCTTAACACGCTAAAAGTCTAGCAGTTTAGGTTAAAATTTTTTGGGAATGTTGACCTTTGAAATTGAGAAATTTTCTATTTTATATTCATGGAATCATTCCTCTTAGTAACTTTTATATTGAAAAGAATTATTAAGTGAAAATGATGTTTCAAGAAACTCGTAAAGGGATATGAAAGTAAAATGCAACAATTTAGTGCGGCATCACTTTAGGTTGTGACAACATCCATATTGTTTTGTTTACAATATTATGCAATTCGTAACCCTTGAAATATTCTTTGTTTAGTTATGAATATTTAATGTACAGAATTGAAGAATGTAAGGAATACAGCCGTGTTTCACAAAAATAAAAAGGTGTTCAACCTTTTTGTTTATATGTCACCCTTTAACTATATATATTTTTTATGAGAATGGAAACTAAAACGATTTTTGGTCTATTCCATGGTTTGGAAATGGCATGTTATATATGATTTACTAGTAATTAGTAAAATTCTGGCATTTCTGTTTGTAATCATGTATTTGCAGGCCTTGGATGAGAAGAGAAAAGGAAAAGCATAGGTTCATTGTTCCATTTGAATACATAAATTTTGGTCAATATTGATTTATTGTAGATCCTAGAAAAGAAATAATGGATCGGATTTATATTCCAGTTATATCAAGAATGAGGATGTTTTTTTGGTAAATAAGAATGAGGATATTGTTACATATATTCATATAGTTGTCCTTGTAAAGCATTCAATGTAAACAAAATAATGTGTTGGCTCTTGGTCAAAAAATACATAATGTGTTAGCTTGGACGCCTGTAAAGCGTTTGAAGTTTCAATTTTTCGGGACTTGATTGCTCAATTATTATTATTATTATTATTGTTGTTGTTGTTATTGTTATTATTATTGTTATTATTGTTTTTATTATTATTATTGTTGTTGTTATTATTGTTATTATTGTTATTATTATTGTTATTGTTATTATTGTTATTATGCATTTTGGAGTTGTCATCTATTTAATAATTTATGTAATATGATATAATTCAAATTGCATAATACATTTTTGTATTACACCCTTTGTGTAATTTTAATTGGCTTTTTTTCTCCAATAAAATAGGTATATAATAATTTCTTAGTTTAACTTTAGTAAATTTAGTTTTTGAAGTAAATAAAGGAATTAGTACCTATCCAACTTATTTTTTAAAAATTATATTGTTTCAATAAAATACCATGTGAAAGGCAAAAGTTAGTTTAACCTTGTTTTAAAAAAAAGATATTTTAGTTTTTTTTATTGAAATTTATTGAAACAACTTAGTTTTAAAGTGATTTTTCTCTTAATTTTTAAGAGAGAAAATGAATTAGCATTATTTCCTAACATAAATATGTAATAAATAATTGATAAAACTTCATATTTATCTTTATTTTTTTTTGGTATATCAAAGAGTTAGCTATTTAACTTTATAGAAACTTGAATTTCTAATCTAACTCCAAATCAAGATTTTTAAGTTAACTTATTGAATATCAATTCAATTCTTGTTGGTTATTTTTTTTCTAAGTAATTACTACTTAAAGAATCCTTCTTATTTAATATATATCATAATTATTTTTTTAAATAATGATAGAATAAAAATAAGTATATTAAATGGTCTCAGAGAAAAATTGACAATTAAATTTAATTATCTTGAAATAAAAATTAAGTATGTTAAAGTTAAAATTGCTAATTGAAGATGAGAACAAAATAATAAGCTAGTAAGAAGAATTTTTTTATATATATATACAGAAATTTAAGAATAAGTTGGATATAATTGGAGTATTACTATTAGAAGGATTAATTTAATAAATAATTATGTATATTATGTTAATTAAGAAACTTGAAAGGATATTAATTTATTTTAATTGCTCCTCAACCCTTTCATCAATAAGTTGTCTTTACGGGTTGATTGAATATTTATTTGAGATTTTGAGAGAATTTATTGAAGAATTATTAAAAATTTTAATAATTTTTATAATATAATGGGATAAAATATTACTAAAACAATGAAAATGACGTCATTTTGGAAAATAAAAATGGTACTTTTAGAATTGACAGGCAAAAGGTCTTACATTTTCTCAAAAACAACAAATAATAGTAGTGTTTAATTTCTAAGTAGATTGTTGGCCAAAAAATAAAAAATTTCAGGTAGATTTCATTCATTTTCTCGAAAACAAGAAATAATATTTGTGCACTTGTGGCCAACAATAATAATAATAACGATGATGACGACGATGATGATGATGATGATGTGCACATGCATCTGGCATTATTGATGAAAGAGATAAAGAAAGGTCAGTTTTTAGAGTTCATGCTTCGCTTGACTTGATCAGCATTTTGTTTGATGGCCTCCTTCGAGTCCTCTGCTTTTCCCATGACAGTATCTTTGGCCTTTTGAGCACTTTCCTTAGCAGAATCCCAAGCATCCTGCATTGTCTGCTTTGCTTTGGATGTCATTTCCTGTGCCGTATCTGACGCCTTCCCGGCCATATCTTTCGTCTTCATGCTCATTTGGGAAGCAGTTGAGGCAGTCTTTTCTTTAATGTCTTGACCAACCTTCATTGCTTCACCAGCTCCTTGTTTAGCTGCATCTTTTGCGTTTTCACATGCTTCTGAAGCCTTTTGGTGAGAATAACTTGCCTATTTATTATCATTCATGCGTGCATATGTTCATTAAAAAAATATATACTTACGTACACATAATTCACCGATGACCAAACTTTATACACATACATACCTGAATCAATCTTGGTGGGGCAGTCAAAACAACCCTAGGGTTCCTAGAGATCGCAGCAAGTTTCGGAAGGTTGGGGATTCTGAACAGAATTAAACTTGCCATCTTTTTTTTTCCACACAATCGTTTGTTGATTTCTGTATTAATTGCTTTAAGTTGTTAAAATTAAGTTGGTATTATTTAAAGAAGTTAGTTTTAGCTATTTTAAGGGATTAGTTTCAGTCAATAGGACCCAGTATTTTAGGACAGTTTAAGTTTGCTTTCTACACATATAAAGTTCTTCATTTCGTTAAAACAGAGTAATTAGCTTAAATTCCCCTTGTTAGTGGTGCGATGAATAAAAATTCGAGCAAAGTGGATCAGACCGACGTTATCAATTACTCCAACCTTTTTTTTTTCTTTGTCAAAAAGTCATGTTAATTTTTTTTTAAAAAATTTTTTGGATAGAAAATTTTTTTTAAAATTATTTTAGACTTATCTTAAGATCAAATTGCAAAAAAATTAACACAAATATATAAAGTAAAATATAATTATAAAAAAATAGCCTCTAATAAAAAAAAACTGAAAGAAATTTCCATACAAATGGAAAAAGAAGTAAAGCAGGATATATTTACAAAATAGATAAAAATTTTACAAAAATTACGTTAATTGCCATTGCTCAACTTATAATTTTTTAACCCATTATAAAGTCTTTAAAAATTAAAGTATTTATAAAATTACTATAACACACCTCACTAAGCACTTTTAGTCATAGAAGAGTTTAGAAACAAGATTTATAGTAAATAATTATAGCGGAAGTAAAAACACTTCTAATATAAAATGTTTCTTCAAAATAAAGCTTCTATTAAAAAAAAATCAATTTACATTTTGAAAAGAGAAGATTATAGATACCTGTAAAGAAAAATCATTTTAACAAATCAATATAGATTGGAAAAATACCAAAATATTCAAAGTTATAAAATAAGCTAAACTAATCTCATTTGTAATTAATTTAAAGATTTTATACACATAAATGTAATTTACACAAAAATTATATGAGACAAATTCTTTTCCAAAACTTTTCAAAAGACAAAAACTGAGTAATTGGTTTGGTAACATATCAATTTGCCTCCCTATCGAAAACATGAGGCTCTATCTTGTACATATAACGAGCATGTGAGTCCCGTGCCAAAAGCTCCTAAACCGGGAGGCTGCTACCTTGATCTACTGATATGAAATGGATGGGATTTTATGAGCTAATAGCCCAGTAAGTAATAAATTTAAACTATAAACTTGAGTCATAAAACCCTTAAACCTATACACACAAAGAGCATGAGATACAACGAAACTAAATCACATAATATTATAATTCTCAAATCATACTCACAATGTCAAGGAATAATCACTGACATTTAAATTAAATCCATTTACTAAAATCATATGCTCACAAATACGATGTCACAAGCGCAATGCATACAATCGAAAATCACGCAATGCTATGGAGTCCACTGAGATGTGCTAGCAACACTGTATTGAAGCTAATCACAGTATTAACCCTACTACGCAGAGATCCACTAAATACCCCGAAGGGTCCACTGAATACCTCAAAATTTAAGCTTAGGTCTACTTACTCCATAATCACTAACACATATACATGTCAAACAAATTCAAAATATGTCCAAAATAATATTAGGACTTCCTATTAAAAGAGATTAAAGCATAGTGCGTGAACAGTGATGTATGAACAG
>BPVZ01000027.1:1590890-1606105 GCA_020521535.1 Rubroshorea leprosula | reverse complement strand
AATACTGACCACTGGTAAGTCTATAAACCAAAATAGTACACACTTTGCTTGATCTTTCTTCAAAAGATGGGTGTGATCACTGTGATGTGCAAATTCTTAAACAATTCACTTTCAACTGCTTTGAATTCAAACAAAATTTCAAAAGATTGGAAGCTTTATTGTTGCAAAACTTGAAAATTGAAATAATAGAGAAACAAAGAGTACAGGGGAAACGAGAGGTGAGAAAGGAGACAAGTTGGAGAAGAGATGAGAAAGTGAGACTGTGAGAGAATCGCATACCATGTCCCATCTCTGTGATGATGCTTTGAGGCTTTGCTTTTTTATATGTGTTTCATCTACTAAATTAGAATGAAAAGCCAAAAGCCCTTGTTTTGCTCTTTATCTTTGAAAAATGGGGCTTTTGTGAAGAAAGACGGAAGACTATGTGTTTAAAGAAAAAGTAGGAGGACAATAAATTATATAATTGCTTGCAAGAAGCCAAATGGGTCCATGTCTATGTGCAAATGGCCCACCGCTATGCATGTGCTTGTATTTTTATTTATTTGACTTTGAAGATTCTCAAATTTAGAAGTTGTTTTACTTGCCAAACTTTTAATGTGAACACAATAGATATATGCTCTGTTTCCCTTTTTTAATTGGTTTATTTGCTTTTTTTTTCCTTTGAATTTTTCTATGTAGTTTCTACTTACTCTATTTGTCATAGATATTTGCTCTATTTCCCTCTTTTTAGTCAATTTATTTACTTTTTTTTCTTTGAATTTTTCTGTTTAGTTTTTACTTACTTTATTTGACAATTGACATGTCTTTTCTATTTTAAATGCAGAATGCTATATATGATGTCAACTTCAAGAATTTAGATGAATAGTTACCATTCTGAATCAGTAAAGGGAGCACCAAGAGGAGAACAACTGTCTGAATTTAATTCTTTGGTATATATACTTTGCATATTTATAAAGTTTCCTATGTTCTCTCCCTATCTTATGTACTATTAATTAATGTTTAAATTCTTGCAATATTTTTTAATGCTTAGGCACCTCCACTAAGATATGATTTGGAGGAAGAATTTAAAAGCTATGAGAAAAGGATGGAAGAAATGAAAAAGACCAAAGGAAAGCAAACAGAGGAAGATGATGAGGAATATAAAGAAGACTTAGAAGAGGAGGAAGAGGAAGACGATGATGAGGAAGATGATATTAATGATAGTCTTGGCAAAAGTAGTGAAGGGAATATCACTAGAGCTAAAGAAAGCACAACAAATAGAACTAAAAAAAGGGGGAAGGGTTTCTCAGAAGAATCAACTTCCTGAGGTCATTGAACAATCTCAACCTCAAGGCACTCAATAGAAACCAAGAGGTAAAACTTCTGAAGCTTGGAAATATTTTGTGTGCTTTATTGGTCTTGATGGGAAGCAAAAGGGGAGGTGTAAATGGTGTAGTTGTAACATCTTCTTTTATATAAACCTCCTGGTTTACCAAGTAGGGAAATATACTCCTCAAGATAAAAAAAACAGTAGGAATTATCTATAAAAAGAAAAGATTGCAGCGAAAGTAAAAATTCTTCTAATATAAAATGTTTCCCTTTAAGGAAAAAATTTGCTTTCAAAACAATTTGAAATTTTATAGAAGGAAAATCCTTCATTTGCACGGGAAAACTATTTAAATGAAAAATATCTTATGAAAAATATCGAAATACTCAAAGTTATAAAATAAGCTAGACTATGCCCATTTAAATGAATCTTAATGTCATATACATAAAAATAACTTATCCAAAAAATACATGGAAGCAATTGCTTTTTCAAAATACTTTCTAAAATAATAAAAGCGAAATTATCATTTTGGTAATACATTAATCCACCTTCACATCAAAAGCACTGAGGTCGGCATACGAGGTTTATACTGAAAGCTCTCAAGTTGAGTGACTGCTACTCCAATCTACTAATTTCACATGAGGGGGAATTTTATGAGCTGAAGGCCCAGTAAGTATTAAGTTTAAACTATAAACTATAAACTTGGGTCCTAAGACCCCCAAATCTATATGCACAAAGAGTATGAGATACAACAGCACCAAACCAGATAATATTATAATTTCTGGTGTTTAAATAATAACTTAATATTTCAAATCATAATCACACATGTCAAGGAATAATCAATGACATTTAAATCAAATTCATATAATAAACTCATATGCTCACAAATACCATGTCACAAGCATAATGCATAAAAATCGAAAATCACACAATGCTATGGAGTCCACTGATGTGTGCTAGCAACACTGTATTAGAGTTAGTCACAGTACTAACATTACTGCGCAGAGGTCCACTAAATATCCTAAAGGATCTACTGAATACCCCAAGCTTTAAGTTTAGGTCCACTTACTCCATAACCACAAGCACATACGCATGTCAAACAGGTTTAGAACTTGTCCAAAATAATATTATAATATTATCCCATTTAATGTTCTCATTAATCAGTCGCATGGACAATTCGAGTTCATACTAAGATCCACATACACAACTCACATATTTCATATAACTTTATATTGAAAGAAATTGAAGTACACTGCATGAATAGTAATTAGTATGTGAACAGTTTTCAAGAACAGTATTCGTAAACAGTAATCCGTAAACGATAATCCATGAACAATACCCCGTGAAATAGTTCTAGCAAGGTCCTTTAATTCATAAAATTCACACTAAATCAAACATAAAAAAAAAAGAAATAATTCATTGTTCTTTTCCATATATGCCTCAAAAATTAACATGTTCTTAACAAAATCTTAATACCTAAAGATTTATTAAACTAAAGCTTTGGGGTCAAATTTCACTAATTTAAACTAATTTTTAGTTTATTGGAATAAAGCTATAATCTACCCAAAGAAACTCTACCTCAAATTTATAATCAAAACTTATATTTACCCAAAAACCTTAAACCCAAATTCATAACTTAAAACTTGTACTTACCTAAAAATCAAAGCACCAAACTCAAACAACCAACAAAAATTGAAAGAGATTTCATTGGAGGGTGTGTCCCACACATCCCACACGGTAGCCAAAGGAGAAAATGTGCAGAGGACCGGCTAGAAATAAAGGGGAAAGATGCAGAGAAAATGGTGGGTTTGGGTTTCAAGAAACTTAAGACAAAAAGGAGAAAAGGATTTTGCTTTTCTAAAATCTTCTAGAGACGGCTTTGGTGACTTAATGCCCAATTGCCACGTCTCAAATCTTGGCTAAATAAGTTTGATAGTCTCTAACCATCTCAAAATTTCACATAAGGTCCACATATTCCAATTCTAATCAATTTAATCCTTAAAATGTTAAAATAAAATACTCTAATTTTTAATTTATTCGTTAAAGTATATAGGGTGTTACAGTAGTGCTGTCATAAGAGCTTGTTCTTCAAATAATTGGATGTTAGGCCTTAAGAAACACATAACTAGATGCAAATTAAATCTAGAAAATTTGAAAAAACAAGCACAATTGAAATTGACAAAGTTTACAACCATTGATGGAGGTGAGGCAGTGCATTTAGGGCAGTGGAAGTTTGATGAAGTGGCAACTAGGAAGGCAATTGCTATGATGATTATTTTAGATGAGTTACCTTTCAGTTTTGTTGAGAAAGAAGGTTTTTTGCATTTTTGTGTAATATGTCTTCCACAACATTTTAAGCCTCCATCTAGGAGAACTATCACAAGAGATATTCTTGCTTTATATTGTGATCTTAGAGATGATTTGTCCAAATTCTTTAGGATAAAAAGATGAGAGTCTCTTTAACTATAGATACACAAACTTCACAAAATAAAATCTCTTATATGTCTGCCATTGTTCACTTTATTAACGACAATTGGAATTTGCAAAAGAAGATATTGTGCTTTGTCCCTATGGATAGTCATAAAGGGGAGGACTTAGGGGATATGTTAGAAAGATGCTTAAGAGAGTGGGGCATTGATAGGGTCTATTGTATTACTGTTGACAATGCTAGTGCAAATGATGTGTTGGTTAGGTCACTGAAAGAATGTCTTAACAAATGGGGGACTAGTGTGCTACGAGCGAAAGATTTGCATATACGTTGTATATCACACATTGTAAACTTAGTTGTCCATGATGGTATGAAATTATACAACAATTTTGTGGAATCAATAAGAGCTTGTTGCAAGTGGGTTAGGCAAAGCACTTTGAGGGTAAAAACTTGTAAGGAAGTGGTTGCATTTAAGGAGATTGATTTCAAAAAGAATGTGTGCCTAGATGTTCCCCATAGGTGGAACTCATCTTATGATATGTTGCAAAGGGCTGAGAAGTATGAACAAGCATTTGCAAGGTAACATGCAAATTATTAATTCTAGATAAATTTTTTGTATTAAATTCCCACTGCTCTTTTTTTCTAAATCTGACTTTTTTTTTTTAATTTTTAAATGTGGAATCGGCTTGCAAGGCAAGAAAAAACATTTAGGGATGAATTGAGTGGTCCAAGTGCTCTCGGGATTCTAGACATTGAGGATTGGGAAAACATCAGAAGATTAACTAGATTCCTTGAGCATTTATATTTGTTTACTTTCAAAGTAAAGTGTAACTTTAGTAAATGAGATTTTACAAAAATTAATTTCTTATTTTGTGAAATTTTTTTGCCTTCATTGTGGTTTCAAGCTTCTTGACATTTCCTTCATTTAGAGTTACAGAAGTCATTCTCTAATTTTGACATTTTAAGTTTGCATTTAAATTTAATTGTTGGAGACTTGAAGTTGCTTTTAATTTTAATATTGTAAGATCCTTTTTCCTATAGGTGAGTGTAGCTAGTATTGTACTATTAACTTATTGTTGCATGAATTGTGTGAGATTAATACTTTTATAAACAAATGGGAAATCTCCGAAGAGAATAACTTAGCTGTTGTGGCATGGAGCATGAATAATTGTAGTTGTTAATAGTGAATAAGTGAAATAATACTTGATAATTATTATTTCATCCCTTTATTTTTAGTAAATTTAATTTTTTTATTTATGATGCTTAAATTTAATCCTTTATTTTTTACTTTTAAAATATTATTTAATATATTATTTTATTTTATCTTTATTTCCAAAGAAAAAATCTACCAATTTCTAATGACCCCTTGAAGTTCTTAGCTCTGTAATTGAGGCCCAATAGTTCTTTTTGGCTAAATCAGCTCTCCCTTTTTGTTTTAACTTATTAAATTTATAAGTTGAGATTTGCCAAAAATAAAATATATGATTCAATTATTAATTGTAAAGAAGTTTAAGGGCTTATTTTAAAGTAATTCTGTTTTTTCCTTTAATCTGTTCAGTTTTTTACTAGATGTGGTATTGCCACCCATCACTTTATTAATTTATTTAATTTGAATAGTTTAACTATTAAAGTAATTAATTCAATTGTTGAAGACTTGAAATTGCTTTTAATTTTAACATTGTAAGATCTTTTTTCCTATAGGTGAGTGGGAGATGGTATTGTACTATTAATTTATTGTTGCATGAATTGTGTAAGATTAATACTCTTATAAACAAATGGGGAATCTCCAAAGAGAATGATTTAGTTGTTGTGGCATGGAGCATGAAGGAAAAGTTTGCAAAATATTGGGGAGATCCAACAAAAATGAATAAGAACATTTTTTTTGCAGTGGTGTTGGATCCTAGTCAAAAAATGAGATATTTAAATTGCCTTCCTAGGGATTTGTATCAAGAGCCAGAAGGAAAAGCAAAAGAATATGGATGCTGGATTGAAGCTGAATTGAGGAAGCTGTTTGAATTTTACAACGCTGAAATAGAAAATCAGAACAAGAATTGTGGCAGTAATAGCACAAATGCCACGTCTAGTTCTAGTGGGGGACAAGGGCCGAATCGAAGTAACCTTAATCACCCTATTAGATCTAAACCAAGTAGTGAGAATGGTGTTGGTGGTGTTGCAAGCTTAAAGGCATATAGGAATAGCAACGTTTCTTCTTACCAAAGTGAACCAGGAAATAAGAAATGGGTGAAGGATACTAAGAGATTCAAAGATATTTATCAAAGGTAGCTTACAAAAAGAATGAGCAATCAGAGCTTGACATCTACCTTAGAGATAAATTAAAGATCATGGAAAATGAAACTCAATTTTATGATGTTCTTTCATATTGGAGGCTCAAGAGTGGGAGATTTCCTATTCTTGTAGCAATGGCACGAGACATTTTAGTTATTCCAGTTTCAACAGTGGCATCTAAATCAGCTTTCAGCACAAGTGGTCGTGTGTTAGATGACTTTAGGAGTTCCTTAACTCCTAAGATGGCATAAGCTCTAGTATGCACACAAGATTGGCTTAGGCAAAAAAGAAAACATGTAAATATTACTCTTGATTGTGAGGATTTAGATGAATTAGAGGAAGTAGAAGTACGTAAGTTTAATATTTTTAAAAATAGATTGTCTACCATTTAAATTTTGATTTTTAAAATTATGTTATTTTGGCTAAATGTTATTATTGGATTTCATAGTTTGCAGAATATAAGAAGAAGTTACATCCATCACTTTTAGATGGTTGACATTTGCTGTTGTGCATGTGAAGTTTTGGATTTTGTTTTTTTTTGGGTTGCTTGTTGCTGCAAATGTTGTTAGCTGTTGCTATAAATACTGCTTTTGGATTTGTTTTTTGGGTTGCTTCTTGCTACAAATGTTACTAGCTGTTGCTATTTTGGTTACTTGTTGCTGCAAGCTTGCAAATGTTGCTGCAAGCTTGCAAATGTTGCTGGTTGTTCCTATAAACACTGCTTTTGGATTTGTTTTTTGGATTATTTGTTGCTGCAAATGCTGCTGGTTGTTGCTATAAATGCTGCTATTACTTATTTTGTTTCCCACAATTGCAAAGTTGCATTAGGTGTGGAATTAATGACTTGTTTCATGGACGATGATTTTTATAGATTTCTGGCTTTGTCATGTTTTTAGCAATGTTGATTAAAGTGTTGAGAATAATTATTACAATTCATTAAACTAATTTTAGAAATGTTATGTTGCTAGTTTTATCAATTTTAAGAAGTAATTTAGCTAAATATAATCACAATAGTACATGTCGATATTGTACCATTCAGTTGGATCAATTATAACCAGAACACATTAGGTCGATACTTGGTTTTTGTTTTAAAATTATCGAGTACTAATTACTAAATAATGTATTGGTTAAACATATTTGGGTCGGTACTCAGTACAAGACTAAAAAACCGAATATAATTGGCACAATATAAAATTGGTACAGTACGGTACATTATTGTACCAATATTCATCCCAATGGAAAGCTACCTTAAATATACCTCTAATGAACTCACCACATAAATGTACGTTGGAAAAATGAAACTTATAAGAAAATCAAATGAATGCCACATTATTGAAAATTTAAATGAACTTATAAGGATGCAAATAAAATTACAATAAAACAAATAAATATAATTCTAAATAAAATAAAGTGAATTAAACTAGATTGGAAAAATGGAAACATGAATAATGTGCTAGTAGCATGAAATAAAATCCAACAAAAATGAAACAAATTATGATTTTGAATATTAACATTACTAAACTAAGCAAAATAAATCAATGAAAGCACTTGAAAATTAACAAAAAAAAAAAAAAAACACTTCAACTCTAAGAAACTATCACATGTGACAAAAATCCTTACTATTACAAACTAACAAAAGAAGAGTTAAATTGATTCCTTAGTGAACTATAATCAATTTTTGGAATTCTTATATGTCTAGAGGGAATGACATTATGTTAATGTTAAATGCTAGTGCTAGTGGAAGCATAATAAAGACTTGACTATTAAAGCTTGAAGTTTGAAATGTGCATAAACATTGACAAGCAAATAGTGCTTGGCTGGTTTGAGAAGAGGTAAGCTTGTCTTGTTTGACTTCAACTTCATGTAGTTATAGTGCAAAGCATCTCTTGGCAACATGTTAGAAATCCTTAGAGTTTGTAACAAATGAACCACTTTTTTGATGTGACAACAACCACTTATATTATATCTTGAGAAAAATAAGTTGCTAAGTGAAATTGATAAAATCACCATATCATAGTGGCTGGTAACACCATGTGTGTGTATATTTTACATTTTCAAAGTTTAATTGTTGTAGCCCTCAGATTTGCTTCATAATTGTCATAAAAATCTTGTAATTAAATCATTAATTAAAATGATTTAATCATTTAACAAAGATATTTGCCAACATATATCATGTGTTGGCCATCTATTGCTCAACATTTTCAAGGGCTGCATACACATTAAGCATTGCTAACACCACGTAATGTGGCAAAATAATAACCACTCATGAAAATTAATTGGACATGTATCATCTTATTTGTTGCATAATTAAATGCGAACAACCACCTTTGAAAAATTTTTAATCAAATTGCAATTTTAAAGTATTAAGTGGATGTTGATAGCTATATTTTTTTATTAAAAATTTTGAAAAGGTGGGAGCCTTAATTAATAAAGAAAAAAAATATCATATTATAAATTGGAAAAGTTTTAAAAAGTTTCATTTTTATTTATACAAAATTCTAATAAAAAGAAAACTAAAATAGACCACAATATAAGTATAAGAAAAATACCTATATAAGTAATTCTGTAATAATTTTTTTAATAAAAATAAAAAATCTTAAAATCAAATCATATTATATATAGGTAGATTAGATTAAGGGAGGGATATAATTATCTCTCATAATCCAAAATAAAAAGAAAAAAAATTATGGGCTAAGGCTGATGGAAGCGTGGGCTTAGAAAGGCTAGAAAGCAAATAAATATGGGTCTAAACTCTAAAGCCCAATTATAAAAGAATAGTAATAGAAACGCAAACAAAACCTAATTCTCAAAGCCCTTTCCTGTCCCTCCACTTTTTCATCTGCGCTGCCCTCTTCTTCTCCCCGCACCATCTCCAAAACCCTACCTGAAGAATCATAGCTTTTTCGGGACTTTCCATCCCGCCGCCGAAATGTTTAAAGCTTACCGGACCAGTTCAATCGACTGGAAGCCGTCTCCAGTAGTAGCTCTAGCTACCAGCGCCGACGACTCTCAGGTTGCTGCCGCTCGTGAGGACGGTTCACTCGAGATTTGGCTTGTCTCTCCCGGCTCCGTCGGCTGGCACCACCAACTAGTATAATCATTTCTTACTCTTCGCTCTCTAAGTTTCAATGAGTTTTTATTGTTTGATTAAATTGATAAGTTTCTTTTCTTTTGTTTTTTTCTTCTTTTTTTTTTAATGATTGAATAGACTATTCATGGAAACCCTAATTCGAGAGTTTCCTCGCTTGTGTGGTGTTGCACTGGTTCAAGAGGTTTGCCTTGTGGCAGGTTGTTCTCCTCTAGTATTGATGGGTCTGTGTCGGAGTGGGATCTTTTTGACTTAAAGCAGAAGGTAAAAGCTGTACAGCGATTCTTGCTTTGACATTTTTGTATAGTTGAGATTAGTTGCATTTCTGTTATTTTTACTAGAAGATGTTCAGTTCTTAGTTCATTTCAAACAAACCATGGTGTTGCATATTAATAATATTAGATCTTTAATATGAATAATAGTAAATGGCTTACTGGTGCTGGATAAGGAATCAACCATCTACTAATTAAGGTTAATGTTTTATGGTTTTATTTTATTGTCGAGTGAATAGAATTGAATTTAATCAGAAAGAGGTTCTTAATGCAAGATGTTGTCTAGTGATGATATTTAAGTTGGGTACATATTTCATGATGTCACATTGTCACAGCAGATGGACAACGGGGTGATAAAAAAAAAACTAGCAGATGGATAATGAGAGTAAAATTGTTTTCTCATTTGGTAGAACTAATCCTGCAGAATGGATGCCATGTTTCCATCTTTGGTTTTTACCTTTAAATTCTTGAAGGAAAGAAGTACTTTTGTTCTTTTGTTGTTGATTTGTTTTGATAAATCTAATTTGCAGATTGTACTGGAGTCCATTGGTGTCTCAATTTGGCAGATAGCTGTGGCACCCATTAAGCATCAACTAACTGTTGCAGAGCCTGGATCTCAACACCTTGGAAATGGATGCCTAAATGATAAATTTAATGATAGTCATGATCAAGAAAGCAGTGATAGTGAAGATTCAGACTCAGAAGTTATTCATGAGAATTTAGTTACTGAGGATAGGCCTGTAGCTTTAGCTTGTGATGATGGAGCAGTTCGGATATATAGTATCTCTGACTTATTTGAGTTGATATACTATAAATCATTGCCTAGGGTCAGTGGTGAGATGCCTACTCCTCAGTGACTATTCTTGCAATTTATTGCATTTAGCTTTACTTAGAGCTTCCTGGTGATGTTATTATTTCCAGGGCGTATTTTAAGTGTGACTTGGAGCCATGATGCTAGGAGGATATATTCAGGGAGTAGCAATGGGTGAGTTTGTTATTAAGCCTTTTCCTTATAATACTCCTGTAATTTCTTCTCTACTAATTGTTTTATGCGTGTTGTACATATAATATCGATGTTCTTTTGCAGGTTGATAAGATGTTGGGATGCTAATCTGTTTCATGAGCTTTACAGAAGTACAGTTGGCCTTGGAGGTTTGGGTAGCGGCCCGGAACTTTGTGTATGGTCATTACTTTCCTTAAGGTATTTGTGGAAGGATTTTTGTGCAGATATACCACTGCACAGATGCATTTTAGGTGTACCATTATTGGTTAATGTACTTAATAGTGTTGATGGTGGGATTGTTTTGTTCAGGTGTGGAACTCTTGTCAGTGCAGACAGCAATGGTAGTGTTCAGTTTTGGGATGGAAATAGTGGAACTCTTCTGCAGGCACATTCTAATCATAAGGGTGATGTGAATGCTCTAGCAGCAGCTCCTAGTCATAACAGAGTGTTCTCTGCTGGGGCTGACGGTCAGGTGTGGTTGTTGATCTTGTGGTCTCTTGAAGTATTTTATTCTTATTTTGGTGTCATTGCAAGATTTCTAACAAGAATTATCAGTTTTGTACTTCCCACTGGGAAATAACTGCTTTTACTGCAATATTGTGGTGATTATAACATATTATTTAAATTGGATTTTACTTTGCTAGTATGAAAAAATCATAATGTTGGATAGCTTTTGAGAACCTATCTGGACAATGTGAACATGCTAGACAAGGAGTCGTGGAGAATGATTGGGATCGTGGGTCCTTATGCCTTTGTGTTTGAGAGAGACTCATCAATCTGAGAATTGGAAAGAAATTGAGTTAAAAGGAATAACTTGCTGTTAGGCCCATAGCCCATCAAAGTCTTTCTCATAAGATTTGTCTTATATATATATATTTATATTAACATTCAAAGATCCAATTTTGTCCTGACACCATCTTTTTTCTCCCATTGAAGTTCTGAAAATGTTTCTTGACCTATACTGTTGATCTAATCCTTTGTTGTTGATGAGTGTTAAGTTGCTTGTATTTGCAGGTTGTTCTTTATAAACTTTCTAGTGAGGCAATTGAGTCCAGTGATGAGAAATCTTCTGAAATGATTAAGAAATGGGTATATGTTGGTTATGTAAGAGCACATACGCATGATGTCAAGGCCTTGACTGTGGCAGTGCCAATCAGCCAGGAAGGTTTGTCCATTTCCTACATTCTACTGGGTATTTATTTCTCTTATTAAAATTTAACTTCTTACATTTTGTTGAAATCAATACATAATGTTATATGTGGTACATTTGTTTATGGGTCTCCCTTTCTGGTGTCTTAGCTTTCTCAGTTCTAATTGGTCCTTGTTATTATTAATTTGTAGCACCTTTGCTGGATGGGAAGGTAAGAAAGGTTCAAGATGGAAAGGGGAATAAACGAATTCGTCGCAAAGCTAAGCCAATTGATTTTAGTTACCATAAATGGGCTCATTTAGGTGTTCCTATGCTTATCTCAGCTGGTGATGATACCAAGCTGTTCGCATACTCTGTTAAGGAGTTTACTAAATTCTCTCCGCATGATATTTGCCCTGCACCTCAGAGAATCCCCATCCAACTAGTGAGGAGTGCCCAAGTCAAGCAAACTTCTTTGCTTCTGGTCCAGGCTTCTTATTGGTTAGATATTCTTTGTGCTCGCATTCCTGATGCAGGCGCAACCACCTTTGCTGGCCATGTTGCCACTGACTTGGTGGCTCGAGTTAAGAGTAAAGCATTTCGGAAGATCATTTGCAGTGCAATGTCTAATTCAGGGCAGCTTTTTGCTTATTCAGATAATGTAAGACTCAGCCTGTTTGAACTAAATAGGCAAGGTGGGAAAAGTATGTGGAATGTGAAGAAAAAGCAACTTCCTCAGAATCTTCCTTCTGCTCATTGCATGGTATTTAGTTCTGATAGCACACGGTTGATGATAGCAGGGGATGATAGAAGGATATATGTAGGTCTCACTTTTTGCTTGCTTTGTCATTTTATCAGCTTATATCAGTTATGTATATTTAAACTTCTTGCTTTAGTGGTGCATATTTCATGAAACTTCTTTGTTGCAGTTTGTGGATGTGTGTAGCTCCAAACTGCTGCATACCTTCACACCTTGTCGTGAAGAGCATGATGAAGATGAATCACCAGATGAGCCACCTATAACAAAAATGTTTACTAGTTCTGATGGGCAGTGGCTAGCTGCTATCAACTGCTTTGGAGATGTATATGTATTCAATCTTGAGATACAAAGGTGAGGAAGTTGAAATTGTTCTTATATAGCATTATCTGTATGAGGTGGTTCTAAAAATGATCACTTCTATATTTTTAAGTCTTGTCTGGCTTGAACAACCTTTGTATATATTGCTATTGCAAGGTCAATTTATTTGAGCCCATTTTATATTCAAGTTCAAGATGGCTGGCTAGACTAAAATTTGTTGGTAACACATTAAGGAAAATGTGAGGATATGGAAGATCCAAAGCTTCCAATGCAAATCCACTAACTTTACATTTCTCTGTGATATGCAAATTTTATTTTCATGACATGTTTAAAATTTTTTGTTTGTTTCCATGGAGCAGGCAACACTGGTTTATATCAAGGTTGGATGGTGCCTCTGTTACAGCTGGTGGCTTTCCTCCTTTCAATAACAATGTGCTTATAATCACAACATCGTCAAACCAGGTATATGCGTTTGATGTAGAGGCCAAACAGTTAGGAGAATGGTCAATGCAGAATACTTTTACTCTTCCCAAGAGATACCAAGAATTTCCAGGCGAGGTCATTGGGCTTTCTTTTCCCCCGCTTTCCTCTCCATCAAAATCATCCTCCGTCCTTATTTACAGTGCCAGGTACTGTTCTAGTTTTGACTGTTTAATTACTCCATTAGGCAACATTTCAACCTTCATTTGGTGTATGTCCTATCCAGATTTTATTTTTTAGTTTTTTGGCTCAGTTATATTTTGGATAGTATGCCTGATTCTTTGTCAAAGCAAAATCCTTTCATGAATGATACTGCCATGAGGGCTAAACCTCTTCCTCCATATCTGTAGTGTTTGATACTTCATTATGTACTATTTTGATATATATCATCTCATCACACTTTTATACTTGCTGCAGAGCAATGTGTTCAATTGACTTTGGCAAGCCAGTGGACCAAGATGATGACAGCAACTTGGTGAATGGTCAGGTTTCCATGTTGCAGAAGTCACAGTGTTCTGCTAATGGTAAAAGAAAACATTCGTCGATAGATTGTCAAACAGAGGCCAAACACATGGGCAGAAAGAATTTTGAATTTTTTGCTTTCAGAGATCCTGTGTTATTTATCGGACACCTCTCAAAACACTCCATCTTGATTGTAGACAAACCATGGATGGAAGTGGTTAAAACTTTGGAGGCACAACCTCTTCACAGACATATATTTGGGTCATAGCTTTGCATAGAAAGAGACATTGTATTGACAGAGTTTACGAGGAGGGAATATCCAAATGGGTGCAAATTTCTCCACATTATTTGGACGGTGTTCCAGTTAATTTTTTTGTTTTTTTATCCTTTGTTTTAGTGTTAGAGGGGTGGCCCAGCAGCATACGGGTGGGAGATCTGAGCATGTTGTGTAATGTATCCTCAAATTTTGTTTACGAGTAAAGTAGGTTATTTTTTCTTCCCTTCCTCTTATTCCCATTTTTTTACTAAACTGGAAACCAGATGTGGCGAAAGTCATCATATATTTAACACAAGGCCTCAGGTTCCACATGAATCAAGTCAGATCCATGAACAAAACAGACCAGACAAGAAATTTATTCTACTATGAGCTACTGATTACAAGATGACAAATCCGGACTCTCCTGCTACTAAGGGCAGAAGAGGACGAACAAAGGCTTAACAGCTACCTCGCTGAAACCTGCAGCTTACTACCCAAGGGCCCTAGACGCTTCTTCTTTGCCAAAATCCAAAAGAACACAGAAGATCTTCCTCTCATCTCATCTTATCTCAGGACATGTTTGATTTGAGAGAGGACGAAATCATTTTATCCAATTAAATTAAGGTGCCAACAAGAGCTTGGCCAAGTTAGTACCTACCAAATTATAAATCTTGATTTGAAATTAAGATTAGGGTTTAAATCTCTGCAACATCAAGTAGTAAACTTTTTATGTATAAAAAAAAAAAAAAAATCGAATTAAGGCATGGTAAAAACCCACGGACTGCCCTCCAACTAGTCAAGTGTGAGGTTTTTACCCTTGACTTTTAAAGTAGGGCAATGCTATTATTATAATCTCATGTAATATATAAACTTACAATGATAACATGTTGTTAAATAAGTATAACATATTATTAAATAAGTAGATATATATAATATCAAAGATAAACTCTCGAATGAAAAAAATTAATTATATAATGACATGTCATATTGTAAGTTTACAATATTATATGACATTATAATTATATTATTTTCATTTAAAGTGCAGATATTTGTGTCCTCATACTAACATAAGTAAGGGTAAAATGAAAATTAAAACGTCTTAACATTTAAAATGTTATCGAATCAGCTAATCTTATACAGTCAAGGAAACAAAGACAAACTTGGAGAAAAGTGATGGTAGCAAGTGGAGAAGTTGGAAAAAAGGAATCACCGGCGATCCGTGAGCGACGGCACCTGTATAACTTCGAATACCGCAGCCATCATCCGAGATAGTGATTTATCCATTTTGTGTGTAGATGAAGAAGAAATAGATGTTAGACGTTAGACAGTGAATCCGCCGAGAATACTCCTCAGGAAGCTGTAAGCGGAGTATCAGCCATGTTCTTTCATTATTATGTTATGGTAATATATTATTTCGCAAGGGTAGG